>BKCP01005805.1:0-22341 GCA_008636005.1 Striga asiatica | reverse complement strand
AAAAAAAGAAAAAAAAAAAACAACGCAAATGTTCTTTTATTTCATGAATTCCATAGAAAATAGATAACTACATCTTAGAGATAATCTTTTAATTCATGAATTTCATAGAAAACAGATAACTACATCTTAGAGATAAAGCTACGAAATGGAAAATAAAGATAAACTACTCAGCCAGAGTTGGGTCTGTGGGGACACTGTGGGCCATGCAGGGCCAGCAACTCTCTGGTAATGAAGAAATTGCCACAGAAGTTGCACCAATGCAGTACCACTACCGTGTGCCCTGGCACACCTTGCTACGTGTGCCAGAGCAATTATGCACGCGCCTAATCTCTCTCAAAAATCAAAAAAATGAGAGAGTGTAGTACACATGCCACTTTCATTTTTTTTTTTTAATTGAAAATGAGACATATTAGATATATTAAAATATCATTAATAATTTATATTAAAATGAAAAAATAAATATACCAAAATTCATAAATTTTCATTATCTATAAATAGAGACCACATTTGATAGGTTTTTTTAACATAATTAATTTTCTTTTTCGTAATCAATTTATTATACTGACATAGGATAAACATGTTACATAATAAAATGAATATGTTATCAAATAAGATGAACATGTTACGGACATGTTCATCTTATGTTATAACATGTTCATCTCATTTTGTAACATATTCATCTTATTTTATAACATGTTCATCTTATTGTGTAAATATGTAACATGTTCATCTTATTCTATAACATGTTCATCTTACTATGTAACATGTTCATCTTATTCTATAACATGTTCATCTTACTATGTAACATGTTCATCTTATTCTATAACATGTTCATCTCATTTTGTAACATATTCATCTTATTTTATAACATGTTCATCTTATTGTGTAAATATGTAACATGTTCATCTTATTCTATAACATGTTCATCTTACTATGTAGCATGTTCATCTTACTATGGATCTGCGCCTTCATCTTCCAACAAAATAAATTAATTATGAAAAGTGATAAATTAATTGTATTTTAAAACTTATCAAATGTGGTCTCTATTTGTATAGAATGAAAAATTATGAATTTTGGTATTTTTATTTTATAATATAAAATATGAATGATAATTTAATTGATATAATATAATATATAAAATTCATTATCCAATAGAAATGGGACACATGTCCCACTTAAAAGAAAAAACCTTACCTCACGCGTTTTTTTGAGGGAGTGTATTTTACAAAGGCCTTGGCAAACCTAGCAAGATGTGCCAGGGCGCACCTAAGTATTTGCGGCACCAATGGCTCAATCTTGCTATCCACTTGTGGTTATCGGTATAGGTCCAGTGATAAGAGATTGCACCTGCCCCACTTCTTATCTCGCCGCAGGAAGGAAAAATGCACACGAACGGCGGACCGCCCCCTCCCTCGCCCCACGAATCTCCCGATACCGCAGTCGAATCTCCCGATCCTCCCTCAGCCGCCTTCTTGGCCTTGTCCCCGCCGAATCTCAATCCTTAGGCGAACCCGGCTTAAACCCCTTAGGCTTAGCCTCCCCCGAACCCCCTTACCCCCCTTCCGCTTCGTCTGGATCGAGGAGGTGCTGTGAGTGTGAGGAGAAGCAACCTTCAGTCCCTTGNCGCCTAAGGAATCGAGATCCGGCGGGGACAAGGCCAAGAAGGCGGCTGAGGGAGGATCGGGGGATTCGACTGCGGTATCGGGAGATTCAGGGGGCGGGGGAGGGGGCGGTCCGCCGTTCGTGTGCATTTTTCCTTCCTGCGGCGGCATAAGAAGTGAGGCAGGTGCAATCTCTTATCATTGGACCCATACCGATAACCACAAGTGGATAACAAGATTGGGCCGTTGGTGCTGCAAATACTTAGGTGCGCCCTGGCACATCTTGCTAGGTGTGCCAAGGCTTTGTAAAATACACTCCCTCAAAAAAACGCGTGAGGTAAGGTTTTTTCTTTTAAGTGGGACATGTGTCCCATTTCTATTGGATAATGAATTTTATATATCATATTATATAAATTAAATTATCATTCATATTTTATATTAAAAAATAAAAATAAAAATACCAAAATTCATAATTTTTCATTCTCTACAAATAGAGACAACATTTGATAAGTTTTAGAATACAATTAATTTATCACTTTTCATAATTAATTTATTTTGTTGGAAGATGAAGGCGCATATCCATAATAAGATGAACATGTTACTTAGTAAGATGAACATGTTACATAGTAAGATGAACATGCTACATAGTAAGATGAACATGTTATAGAATAAGATGAACATGTTACATATTTACACAATAAGATGAACATGTCATAAAATAAGATGAATATGTTACAAAATGAGATGAACATGTTACTTAGTAAGATGAACATATTATAGAATAAGATGAACATGTTACATAGTAAGATGAACATGTTACATAGTAAGATGAACATGTTACATAGCAAGATGAACATGTTACATATTTACACAATAAGATGAACATGTTATAAAATAAGATAAATATGTTACAAAATGAGATGAACATGTTATAACATAAGATGAACATGTCCATAACATGTTCATCTTATTTGATAACGTATTCATTTTATTATGTAACATGTTCATCCTATGTCAGTATAAAAAATTGATTACGAAAAAAAAAATTAATTATGTTAAAAAAACCTATCAAATGTGGTCTTTATTTATAGACAATGAAAATTTATGAATTTTGGTATTTTTATTTTAATATAAATTATTAATGATATTTTAATATATCTAATATGTCTCATTTTCAATTAAAAAAAATGAAAGTGACATGTGTACTACACTCTATCATTTTTTTGGTTTTTGGGAGTGATTAGGCGCGTGCATAATTGCTCTGGCACACCTAGCAAGGTGTGCTAGGGCACACGGTAGTGGTACTGCATTGGTGCAACTTCTGCGGCAATTTCTTCATTACCAGAGAGTTGTTGGCCCTGCATGGCCCACAGTGTCCCCACAGACCCAACTCTGGCTGAGGAGTTTATCTTTATTTTCCATTTCGTAGCTTTATCTCTAAGATGTAGTTATCTGTTTTCTATGAAATTCATGAATTAAAAGATTATCTCTAAGATGTAGTTATCTATTTTCTATGGAATTCATGAAATAAAAGAACANCAACGCAAATGTTCTTTTATTTCATGAATTCCATAGAAAATAGATAACTACATCTTAGAGATAATCTTTTAATTCATGAATTTCATAGAAAACAGATAACTACATCTTAGAGATAAAGCTAAGAAATGGAAAATAAAGATAAACTACTCAGCCAGAGTTGGGTCTGTGGGGACACTGTGGGCCATGCAAGGCCAACAACTCTCTGGTAATGAAGAAATTGCGGCAGAAGTTGTACCAATGCAGTACCACTACCGTGGGCACACCTTAGTTGTGCCAGAGCAATTATGCACGCGCCTAATCACTCCCAAAAACCAAAAAAATGAGAGAGTGTAGCACACATGCCACTTTCATTTTTTATTAATTGAAAATGAGACATATTAGATATATTAAAATATCATTAATAATTTATATTAAAATAAAAAAATAAATATACCAAAATTCATAAATTTTCATTGTCTATAAATAGAGATTACATTTGATAGGTTTTTTTAACATAATTAATTTTTTTTTCGTAATCAATTTATTATACTGACATAGGATGAACATGTTACATAATAAAATGAATATGTTATCAAATAAGATGAACATGTTACGGACATGTTCATCTTATGTTTGTAACATATTCATCTTATTTTATAACATGTTCATCTTATTGTGTAAATATGTAACATGTTCATCTTACTCTATAACATGTTCATCTTACAATGTAACATGTTCATCTTATTCTATATCATGTTCATCTCATTTTGTAACATATTCATCTTATTTTATAACATGTTCATCTTATTGTGTAAATATGTAACATGTTTGACTCATTGTTTGCTTGAAACTGGGAATCTACACTTCGGCTTCGATTGTATTCAATCGTAGATGGTATTGCTGAAGGGGTGTCATGCTGAAATGGCACAGGAGTTGCTGTGGAAGCAGAAAAATAAGACATTTTTCTGCGTCCATTCAATCCTATTGTTTGGAGATGTTTCTCAAGCTGTTGAATCTAGTTCTTTAGCAGTTGCCTACAGTAATAGGTACATATCATAAATGTTGGAAGATTTCATTACTCAATCATTAAACCAAACTCAACATATATGCATTCATGATAACACGGGTGAAAGAGATGGGAAAACCACATTAATCAATTGAAACTGATTACCCCACAATCAGCTTTTCACATATCTCCATGACATTTGTGAAATATCATATATCAAAAAACTAAACCAAATTGCAATTACCTCTAAAAGTAGAAACACACTTCCATGACATTTTGTAAAATATCATATATCTAAAAACTAAACCAAATTGCAATTACCTCTTAAAGTAGAAACAAATGCAAGAAGAGTTAAGCACGCCTTTCTGAGGAAGGGCCAAGAATCTCTCTGAATTGATCTCATCACAATTGTCACATTATCAAGAAGATCATTTGGAAGATCATTTGAATAGATATTAGAGTATCCTTCATATCCTGCAGTAGCGAGAATAAGATATTTAACAAACTTGACTCGTTGAGGATTAGTTTAATTAAATGATTACACTGAGGGTAGATGAGTTGACCGATATTGATCCAAAACAATATGATCCACATCTATATTATTAAGAATTGAAATAAGCTAATAATATAGAGCCGAAACTGTGACCGCAAAATAGTTGGACCGAAAAGCACTAAACAAGCTAATAGTAAGTTATTACTTAAATAATACAAAATAATGCTAAAAAGAAAGAAACACAACTCAAATATAGCATACAAAGCCTACGTTGCACTTCTTCATACAGCGCATCAACAAATAAAATATTGCTGTTATTTCAAGAAAGAGACAGAGATTATCGAAAGTAGGAAAAAAATGGATGAAAAGCCCTTTCACTCGCTTAAGAATGAAGATTTCCCAAAACGCTTTTGTACATAATAGATTACACCAAAAAAAAAAAAAANTTTGTACATAATAGATTACACAAAAAAAAAAAAAGAAAGATAAAATAAGGGGCTTTTGCTCCGTAGAGAATAATACAAGCATCCGATAAGTAATTTCGTCAAGGTATTGAAAGACGAAAATAGACAAAACATTCTTTACTGTCAATCTTTTTCTTGCTGAAGCCACTGCACAAATGCCAATGGGCATCAAACGGTGATAATTACTGGACCAATGCCAATGGGCATCAGACTGTGATAATGGCTATGGAAGGATGGAATTTGCAAGTTCTAAGGGATCAAATCACCAGTCTACAAAGTGTCTATTGCTTACATATCACAAAAACATCAATGAGCCCCCAAATTCAACCAATTTAGACTAAATATAGTAAACGTTCAGATTAATAACGTAATAACCAAGGGGGTGATTGGATATGAATTCAACTAGTAAAAAACTAGTTTTTCTTAATTATAGTTAAGTTTTAAAAAAGTAGTATGGTTAGTTGTTAGTGGATATATTAAAATAATATTTAAATTAAAATAATTAAAGTTGATTTGATGTAAAAGTAGGAGAAAATGATTGGAAGTGATAGTTAGTTAAAATTATGTGAGTGAATGAATAGTGAATTAAAGTTGATGTGATGTGTAATAATGATTAGTTGATATTATTTAATTATATTGATAATATTGGAGATAGTAGAGTTGAGTTAAGGTTGAGTTAAATTTAAGTTTTGAGTGAGATATTTATTGTTGAAATTATATACAATCATGCCCCAAGAGTTTAGAAAAAAAAAACAATCATACCTTTAGCCTCTCCGAGCTCCTTGTAATGAAGTAAACCCGAAAACTCATCCATACACGACCTCTCCAGAAACTCAACGAAAATTGCACTAAACGGGTGGACCTCTTCGTGTTGAAAAGCTGCTCCATCTCATTGAAATTCGGCGTGTAGAACCTCGACGTCAAAAGGTCTCCTTGATTTCTTGTTTCTGGTTCTTTTTCTTCTTGGCAGCCTCTGTCGATCTCCTCTGTGTGCCGGCCTTTTTTCACCAGCCCACAGTGCATATCTAAGTTATGGCTATCTATGTTTATCATAATCTTCCATCTATAATTCAGTAGCCATGAATAAGTTAGAGTTATGGTTGTTCATGATAACGTTTCAAGTTCCAAGGATATGCAACCATATAGATGGTTGTCTCTTCTTTTACTATCTTCCCCAATAAAATCCAACTGTAAAATTGTGAAATTGCAACAGAGAAAATATGTGAAGCTCGTCAAGAACTTGAACAGTGTGACCATCTAAACTAAACTGAGCAAGTGATGTTTAAATAGGATTTGTTCCATTGACTTCATTTAGCTTCTTTTATTAATGAGAGTATTTTAGAAAGCACACTAATACTGTACTTAGGTCTCTAGACCCATTTTTCACATTACACTAAAGAGTCCACCGACCAGTCATAGTTATAGGACAAACATTGCCAAATGAAACATCTATTGTTGATAAGAAACCTAAATCTAAAGATCACGTACCACAAAGCAAGAAATGCACAAGGCTCTTTGGAAATCCGGGCTTAACGGTTAGGAAACAAACAACAAACTAAACAACAATTATCTTGTATTGACGTGAAAGCTTCAAGCAAATAATAACGCAGTCAAACATAACTGATCAATCCCACAACACATTATACAGAATTCCAAAACCAAATAACGTAAGTTACCAATTTAGTACCAGTGACAGAATAATTGTACTCTGGCAAAGCAAAGAGTGCTATCAACAGCTAGAATCTTCTGCCTAAATGCCTCTACAGTGCGTGGGTAGGTCCCATTTACCTCAATATCCCTGTAGAGAATTAGTAATGGTCATATGTCCATATACTCAATCTCCAACCCCTTGATATACTTCGATAAATTCATGGCTAAATGGTTGACACCCACAGGTAACATCAATAACTCGAATTTGGGATTTGAGCGGTTAAAGTGGAAATGTGGTCGAGTTTTAAATAGAAAAAATTTAACCAAGAAAGGCTCTTAACCAAAAAAATTTATTTTATTTTAACCAAAAATAAAATAAAATCTTTAGCAAAATCTGCTTACCACAAAGTTGAAGAGTGTGAAAAAAACTAAAATTTCATTTAGATACCTGCGGATCACTTCCCTCGCGCCATAGCTCACGCGCTTCATGTCGGCGGAACTGTCGGAGTGAGGCGGCGGCGCCTAGGGCGATTCTACTATTTCCAGAAGAGCTTGGGGACGGAGAATTACTTGGAATGTCGACAACGGCTTGGACATGGGGTCGCCAGTGAGGCCCTTGAGGTCGAGGTAGTCGGCTGCGGAGCTGGGGTCGCTGGAAGAGAAGTCGCAATTGGAGCAGGAGGAGGGCGCGGACCATGGAGAGGCAATTGGAGGGGGAAGAGCTAGCCCTTGTGTAAACTAATTTCCAGTCTCTCAAAATCAATAAGAATCTATATATATATAATTACTAGCTCTTCTGCATTTAATTAAACCTCATAAATTATACCTAGGTGGCATTTTCCCGCCAATTTCCGTTACTTTTCATTTGTTTTTATTTTTTATTTTCTTTATTAAAAACAACTCAATTTTCTTGAAAAGTTGAGTGTTTTAAAAATGACAACCAATTAATTCTGCAATTATAACGAGTTAATGAAAATGAAAATGTTTCCATATTTTTTTAAACATATTAATTACTCTCAACAGTTCTCATTAATTATTTTTTTAATCAAAATTATTTTTTCTATGCATAGTAAACTAAACGAAATTAATGAAAATAAATAAAAAATTAATTATTAACAAATACAACTAACCAAAAAAATAAATTTAAAATAAAATAAAAAATCAGATGCTC
Organism: Striga asiatica; assembly: GCA_008636005.1. Classification (NCBI taxonomy): domain Eukaryota; kingdom Viridiplantae; phylum Streptophyta; class Magnoliopsida; order Lamiales; family Orobanchaceae; genus Striga; species Striga asiatica. The sequence goes on along the minus strand of BKCP01005805.1, from coordinate 14,438 downwards.
CATCTCCGGTCAATTCCTGCAAAAATAACAAAATTAAAGATCAACTAAAACAATTAATTATAATTATCAAATTACAATTCCAAAAGTTGAGATAATTACTGTTTCGAAATTATCTGAATAGGAGGCGAAAATCTGAAAAAAAGATGCGGGAATCCAAAATTTTAAAAAATTCTTTATATAAATTCCAAGTTGTCTGTTTCTTAGTAGTTTTGTTTTGTTGGTCCTTTCTGTTTCTTAGTTGTCTGTTCTTTTTTCAGTTTGTTGGTTTGCTTGTTCGGAATGACACCCTTACTAGGCTTTGGGGCAGTGGTGGGGTGTTATTTCTTTTGTTTATTTCTTATTTCTCTTGACTTCTATCTTTGAGGTTCTAGACCGCCTGCGTGCGTGTCTCTCATTTTTTATTTGCCAGTGGTTGTTCTGTTATGTATTCGAACTTGGTTCGCTTTGAGCTCTTTATATAGTTATTTCTATCGTTTTGGGAAAAAAAAAAAAAGCATCAACATCCCATATTTTTTTCTTATATCATAACTTTAATAATAATTAAATATTAAATATCTCATATTTTTTGCAAATCTCATCACTCATAAAAAATAAATATTATTTATAGTCGGTCAAATCAACTATGCCATATTCTTTCTCATTTCATAACTGTAATAAAAACTAAATATTAAATATCCAATATTTTTTGCAAATCTCATTACCCTAAAAAAAAAATATATATATATATATATGTATAATTGCTGGCTCATTAGTATTTAATAAAACTTATTAAATTATACCTATGTGGCAATATAGTTTTTTCCATCGAAAAATTGTTATTTCTTATTTATTTAACCTCTCATTTAATTATCTATATATATATATATATAATTACTAGCTAATAACATTTAATAAAACCTATTTAATTTTACCTATGTGGCAATTTAACAATTTTCCCTCCAAAAACCGTTACATTTTGATGTATTTAATCTTTCATTTAATCATTAAATAATTAATACTCATCACTTCAAAATTAGAAAAATTATTTTAAACTTTTGATTAATGACAGTTGACCATATAATGTGTTGACCGTATAATGTGATTAGATGTTATTATTGTTGTTACATTTTTTTTTAACATAAAAAATATATTTGAAATTCCTAAATAAATAATAAATAATTCACAAATAAAAGACGTACCAAAATATACATTACATACAATTAGATAAACACAATTTAAAAAAAAAAAAATATTCGAACTCTTTTAATTGTAAATTTGGTCTGCAAAAAAGTGAAAGAAAAATAATTAATCATTATATGCATACAGACTCACAATAATTTATTTATATATGTGCAAATGCACAGGTCGAATACTAATTCTCATTCAAACCCATCTCGGTAGCTGAAAATTGTAAAAAGAAAACATACATATAGATTGATTTTGAGCCTATTATCCAATAACTTTAGGCCCACCTAATTGCATCTCGCCCAATAACTTCTTTTTGGGCCTATTATCCAATATAATGGGCTTTATCAATTAACATCTCCGAGTTTTTCAAATTGTTGAAAATAGGTAATAAAATAATCAAAACAAAATAATCCATTCAAATAATAAATAAAACAAAAATTATAAACGTGCGAATAGATTAAGTGTATTAAAATACACTATTAAACATATAATACACGCACATTTTTCGACCTATCAATTATTTTATTTTTTAATAGTTTATTTGTTGATATTGAATTATTTTGAATATTATTGATAACTTTATAAAATATAATTACTATTTTTCGACAATGTTTGTATCTTTCATAGTTCGATTCGTTGAAGCTCAGATTGATTTACTCATTTAATAAATCTAAAATCCTAAACAATTTGTTACTGAATAACTCATTTCGCATAACAATGAGTTGATTCATAAATTTTTAGAAGATTAATATATAAAACGTTTTTTTCATTTATTCTCCTTGATACTAGTACGTACCCCGTGCGATGCACGGAACAAAGATATTAAATAAGTTATTTTCACACCCTTGTCCGTTTAAGTTTAAAAAATAATAGGGTTAATATCTATTTTCTACCTCTTTTAATCAACGTTAAGTCTAAAAAACAATAGGGTTATTATAATTTTTTTCCACATCTTTTAACCAGCGTTGTTTTTTTTAGTAAGAACATTAAATATGAGCATGTTAAGGCTAGCTTGTAATTAATATATTATCTCACTAAAATATTTATACTAATAAAAATTTAATTTTAGCATATAAATTTATCCCTTGATATAAGAGAAAGTAACAGTTTTACTTATTGTTGTTAAGTATACAATATTTAATTATTATTTTATTATATAATAAAAATGAATATTGTTAAATAGTGTAGTAGAATTGTTATAAAATTATATGAATTATTTTTTTTACAATATGGATTTAATATCTTTAAAGGATTTGATAATATAACTATAATATATTCTTAATGATATAATAATATGAGATACGGATTTACATAATACTATGGATTTATTCTTTAATGTTAAGATATTGAATTAGGTAATATATGATTCGCTAATTTGTAATCTGTCTCTTTTTATATTTAAAATAATCATGTGATTTAGTAGAGATAACAATTATCTATAAATTCCTTCATTTAAGGAATAATTTTCAAATTGGTCCAAGTGTTAAATGCAGTTCGATTTTCTTGTAACTAAAATGAGAAGAGATTTTGAATTTAAATTTTCACTTCAAAATCACACATAAATTTGGATGCAGATTTTATTAAAAATAAAATGAGAAGAAATTTTGAATTTCAGATTCACTTTAATATCTGTCAAAATTTTAAAAAATGAATTCAACAAAACCCATAATTTTAGGGGCATTAAATGCTATCCTATTTTATGATTTAAAATATCTAAAATTTTCTAAATATGGTGTGCAATTAATTATTTTAAAAGATGAACCGCTTTTGTTACCAAAAAATGTGGGCACAATTTTGAATGTACATCCCGTCCAAATATCAGTTTTATTTTAAAATAAAAATTTCACATGGTTTTAACCAATTTACACACTTTTTTTGAAAGAAAAAATTATTCATTAAGATTGGAAGAATTGGTTAGAAATTATACAACTATTTGTTTCGTAAATTTGTATCCAATTTGCACGATTCTTAAATTGAATTATATTTAGAATTGTTTTCATAAATAATTGACACATTTTTTGCATAAGAATCTCCAAATTTGTTACCAAAAAAGATATGATTTAAATTTTGGTAAAAAAATAAAATATGATACGAAAAAAATGGGATTCAAATTTTGTCATAAGAATCTCCAAATTTGTTACCGAAAAAATAGGATTCAGATTTTGTTTCTAAAGATTTACATGTCTTTTTCCGAAATTTCCATTAATAGTAAGTCAAACATTATATTTATTTGGTCAAACATTCTATTAATGTATTTTTTCAACAACCTCTTTATATATATATATATATATAGATATAGATTAATTATTATGTTACGTTTATTAATTTTTCATTGAAATATAATATTATAACTACAAGTATATAAAAGTCTCGATAAATTTTAAAAAGTCCATTATGAAAGTCTTAAAAAGTCACTAATGAGAATTCTCTAAAAGTCTCAATAAACAGTGAATTTTTTTTTTAGCCAAGTAGAAATGTAAAACATAAATTTTAGCCATGTTGTGGGAAACACATCTATTTTAGCCATTTTGGCACCTAAAAATACCAAACTATCCTTACTATCTATTTTTCTTAAAAAAAAAAATCAGAAATCGTCAATTTCTGGGGTCCAGAAATCGATTTCTGGGGCCCAGAAACGCTTTCTGGACCCCAGAAATCCCAAAAATTCGAAAAACGATTTCTGGGATCGGAAATTGATTTCTAGAGCCCAGAAATCGTTTATGGTCCCAGAAATCCAAGAAATGATTTATGGTCGTAGAAATCGTTTCTGGACTATTTCTGGAGCCCAGAAATCGTTTATGGATCCCAGAAATCCCAAAAATCCGAAAAACGGTTTCTGGGACCGGATTTCTGGTCGCAGAAATCTTTTTTGGACCCCAGAAATCTTTTTTTTTTTACATTGTCGTGTCAAAAATATGTCAATTGGAAAATATGTAAATTCAACAATCATACATGTATGCTCGACCTCAGTCGCTCAGCCCCTCGAGGTATATAATGAGTGACCAGGAGCGTGATCATGGTACACCAAGTCAAATACAATAAAGCACCAAAGTCTCATAATGTCGCGTATGACTTCGTTTACAAGGATCATAATAAATCTTAGAAACTTTTATCTGGATATTTTCATATGCTGATGAGAGGAAATCCTAGAACCACCACATGCTATGAGACAAATGACAATGATGTGTTCATGTACGCATTCTTTGCCTTACATGCTTCCAACGAATTCACTAATTGTTGTCGCCCTATGATGGTGATTGATGTACCCATTTGAAAGGTCAATATAAAGGCATTATGTTTGTAGCAACAACAAAAGATGACACTACAACAAATGTCATTATTTACATATGTACCATACATTAGTGCCATTTAAAGTCCCAACAATAGAACTTGCACAAATTTTGAATATTTTTTGCAAGGAATTTCTAAAATCAACCATTTCTTAAAACAAAATATCAATCAACAGTGTTCACATGTCCATGTTTAAAGGTCAAATAATGAAGCGTACACCGAGTCCCTCTACAGGAAACCTCATAACCTAGAGACTGAAGCACAAACTTCACTTGTAATGCACTTCCTAATGCATGTTGCGGTTTAGCAACCCCTAAAATGATATGTAGAGGTCTTTATTATCCATCCCGAAAATCTCTTCAGCTTTTCTCAAAGTCTCCTGAAAGTACCAAAGCTAATGAATAAGCAAGCCAAAAATCAAAAGTGTTCATTTTTTTTTTTTTTTCTTTGAACACAATATTGAAGAAGGTGTGTTAAAAACCAAAATCTTAATATCCACTTAACAATCTATCCCAAACAAACAGTACCACAAAGGTGTATTAAAGTTCAACCCTAAAAGCAATTCTTTTTATTCCATCATGCTATTAGTGTAAACTCATGTTAAAATTTGACATCAATTAAACTTACACAATGCCGACTTTAGTCCCTTATTTTGTTGTTTTATTTCTCTCCTTGTCGTCGAGCCTCACTTCTTTCACTCATCTCCCATTGGTCGAGCTATTCTCCTTCAGTTTCAGCAAAACTAGAAAAAAATTTTAAAACGTAGATCTTGAAAAACTATGTGAATTGACTTGAAAATCTTGCAAAATTATAATCAATACCAAAGAACATAATATACTGGCTACATGAAATTACTAATATAAGTGAAAGAGTTATATTTTTGGCAATGTAGTTCAAAAATTAATATAAGTGAAGATATATTCTTGCAAGCATGAGAAATAAAAAGGGAAGTTCTTTTATTTATATTTATATTTATATATTCGAATATATTTATATTTATATTTATATATTCGATTTATATACATATATATTAGATTTACATGATCTTATTATGGATATATTTTGTAGGAAATCATATAAGAAGGAAAGATCTTTGGAAAGAGAAGATAGAGATCTACACCTACCATATCTCTTATGATTTACATGGAAGGAAATTGGATAAACTTGGAAGGAAATCAAAAAGGAGTCCTATACTTGGAGAACACTCCACATCCTAGGGATTGTATATATATCTGCTTGAAGAACGAATTTTGGAGAGCTGTGAGCAATATATTCTATTCCATATTCGAGCTGCAAGCTTTTTGTGTTTTATTTTCGTTGGTCAGTTTTTCGGTGTTCTTACGTCATCGAAGAACTGAAGTCTGTTTTGTTTTCTTTTCTTTGTTTTTCATTCAAACACTTGTGTGATCAGTGCTTAGGGATTAAGTACTGTCTTTAGCTCGAGGGATTCGAGAGGTAAAATCCACGGGACGTGGTCGGAGAAGTAGTTGATAGAATCGTGTGTAGTTGTGGCTAGACTAGAAGGGAGTTCGAGTCGTGTAAGTCCAAACTATACAAGTGTGCACAAACGGTTTATCAATGAAAGAGCTCTGAGGGGAAGTGGGACGCTTCCCTGAAGAGTTTTTAAATCTTCGATTTATTGCTTCCGCATTTTATAATTTTTGTTTTAGTTCGTACTACAAGTTGAGCGCACTCGTTACAAAATACCTACGTTTCAATTGGCACCAGAGCAGTGTTCCTGTTCTACATACGGGATAAAGATCTTTGGGACTGTGATTGGTCACCATGATTCACGACGGCATGTCCGTTTCGCGCCCTCCGTACCTCGACGGTTCTAACTATGGATACTGGAAATCCATGATGGTGATATTTATTCGCTCTTTGGGTAAAGGAACCTGGCAAGTCATTGAGTCAGGCTGGACCACACCACTCATGCCGAAAGCTCCCTCGGAATCAAAGTCATCAACCTCGGCTGCTCATGTTCTAGTCGAGAAACCAAGGGATCTTTGGACTGATGTTGAAAGACAAGCAGAAGAAGCAAACTTTCGTGCATTATATGCTATCATGTCTGCTGTGGATCCAACTCGCCATAAGATGATCATCCAGTGCACAACAGCTCGCGACGCATGGAAGATTCTTGAGAGGCAATTTGAGGGTACCAACGCCGTGAAGTCTTCCAAGCTCCAAATGATTTCCACGGAGTTCGACACTATTCGCATGAAGGATGATGAAAATATTGATAGGTACTATGCACGTTTTTGTGATCTCGTTAACCAAAGTGCCATGCTTGGTGAGGAAATTTCTGAGGCGAGGCAAGTGCAAAAGATCATGAGGACCCTTGCCAAACGATTCCGTGAAAAGATCACCGCACTTGAGAGCTTTCAGCGAGTCGAGCCTCTTGGTCTCGATGACTTACTTGGAGAACTTCGAACTTTTGAAATCAATCGTGGTTATGATAAGATGGGAATAAGCAAAGGCTTAGCCCTGAAAGCCAATGTTCCAACACAGGCTGAAGACGAAGAGGATTCTGATGATGAGTCTCTTGATGCTGAAAGTATTGCTAAGGCTTTGGATGTTCTTACACGCCACTTCTCTCAGTTAAAGAAGAAAAAGGAGTTCCAAGGGAAGAAGCCTACTGACTTCAGTAAGAACATCAATCAGCAGTCTGGTGAACGACGTTCCAACTCACATTCTCAGAAGACTCAGAATCAAGATGTAGAGAAGAACCAATGCCGTGAATGCAAGGGATTTGGACACTTCCAGAAAGACTGTCCGAATTTCACGAGGAAGAACAAAACCTATCGAGCCACGTGGGATGATGATGAAGACGATGATGACCAGCAACACACGAACAAATTTGCCGTCACTTCTCTCAATAACTTCACGTGTTATACAGCCTCTCATAAGCCTTGTGATGCCGATTCAGGTATGTGTTCTTACACGTATAATTCTCATAGTGATTCTGATGATTCTGGAGATGGTTCTGTTGAAGTAGATTTGGCTACCCATAAGCTTGCATTAGAGACGAGCATCAAAGCTGGAAAAATGGTGAAAAAGCTACAAGCTCAAGTCGAGGTGTTCCAACATCGTTCTGCAGAGCATGAGAAAGAGATCACCTACTTGAAGGATGAACTTCAGAAAACTCGCATGATGAATGGCGAACTGAATGATAAGCTGACCAGATCTGATGTTCATACCAGCAAGGAGGAACATAAGCTGGACGAATTTGTTGCCAAAATCACGATGTTAGAACATGAACAGAAGTTGTCCAAGCAGGTATGTGATGAAAAGGTTTTTATCATTGAGTCTCTACGTAATGAAATGTTTGTCTTGCAGAAAACTATAGATGAAAGGGAAACCGAGATTGTTGCACTCAAAAGAGAACTCGGTCGAGTGATGGAAGAACATGTAACGCTCAAGAGTTATTGTTCTACAATGGAGGAGAAACTCAGCAAGAGTGAGGAGATTGTCAAGATGATCAACAAGCCCAAGTCCTCATTTGCTGAAGTTCAAAGGATGAGTCAACAAATAGGTACTTCAGACCAGAGTAAGAACGCTCATGATCAAAAATTGAAAGGTAAAGTAGGCGAACCTAGCACATCTCTGAGTAAGTCAGACCTGACTTTTGTCAAAGAAGGCTACAGCCTTGAAGGTAAGAATGGTAAGCCTAATTCTACCAAAACTCAGCATAAGAACTCTGGTAAGAACTTTGTGCCTGTTTGTCACTATTGTGGTATCTGTGGTCATATTCGCCCTAAGTGTTATAGGATGCATAATGATGTTTATACTGGTCGAATTGATGAATGGAGTTCATATGGTGTACCCTTGAAAGCACCTAAACTAAAGGTTGATGTGGTTAATCATGAACAGAAAAAGATTTGGGTTCCTAAAGGCAGTAAGAACGTTTGCTTATCTTCTATACTTGCATTGAAATCCACCTCTAATTCTGATTGGTATTTTGACAGTGGTTGTTCTCGTCATATGACAGGTCTAAAATCTAACTTGATTAATATTTTGCCTGTTCCTTCTAGTTTTGTGACCTTTGGTGATGGTGTTATGAATAGAGTTCTCGGTATAGGATGTTTGAATGTTCCTGGATTGCCCAAACTTCAAAATGTTCTTCTTGTTGAAAATTTGAAAGCGAATTTGCTGAGTGTGAGTCAATTATGTGATCAAGGCTTTTCTGTGAGTTTCACCTTGAATAAATGTTTGGTTTCAGATAGGAATAATAATTGTATTCTTACAGGGTCTAGATCGCATGATAGTTGCTATTTGATTGATTATATGACTTTTGACTCATGTGATGCGAGTTCTGGTATTGTTAGAGATTGTGATGCTGATAGGGATGAGAATGCTGTTGATCAATGGAGTATGTCTGATGGTTGTTCTTACACTGATCAGAATCTTGTGGTTGAAACTTGTTGTTCAGAAAAGGTGTGGATGAAGCACATTTTTCTTAAATCTGGAACTGAGGTACAAGCCATTGACCTTTTCTTTGACCTTACTTATGCGGCTAATGTTTTCAAATATTCTGTTCAACATTCTCTTAATCGTACTAGCATGCTATGCCACTTTACTAGAAATTTGGTTGATGATGGATTAATTGTTCACAAATATGTTCCAGCACATAACCTTGATGCTCAAAGATTTATCTCTCTAAGGAAATCTTTAGGGATATGCACCCTCTGATTGTTTGCATGCCATTATATTATATTGTATTGTATATTAGTATATATATTATATTTGCATTGCGTGTATGCATATAGGGTATTATTTGCATTAGGCATGCCTTGCATTTTTGCATATATTTCACCACTAAGTCATAAATGAAGTTCTGACTCTTCTGAAAGCGGGTGAGATGTTGATTGTCTTTAATTGATGGCGTGTTCTTGCATACCTTGGAACAAATATATTTCTGTCAAAAAGAGCTGCCTTCACACAATGATCTAGAGCGATAGCTAGCACATGGTTCGTTTCCTTTGGGATCGACTGTGAAAAGAGCGTCATGGACAGAAAATGTTGTGAAGGGTGGTAGCTATTGACAACCACTGCACTTCATTGTGTGGTGTTTTTACTTGGAGTTATAAGGTGGTCATCTTCATAAAAAACGTAGTGCATAATGATTTAAAAACAAAAAAAAAAAAACGAGTTCTTACACCGAGCATTGGGGCAAAGTAATGGGGTTGACTTTCACTATTGCAGTGATTGTTACTAAGTGAAAAGCCTCGATGTAAATTAATGTTGTTGCTTAAAATCATTGGGCAAAGTAATGGGGTTGACTTTCACTATTGCAGTGGTTGTTACTAAGTGAAAAGCCTAGTGAATAATAAAGCTTATGTTGTTTTGGTGTTGGAATTCTGGAGAGATATGACTTGCGCTACATATACATATATATAATAATACCGCCTCTGTTTTGTTCCTTGGTGTGTTTGTAGCACAATGTTGATTTTGGATTAATTATGCATCAATCCTGCCTAAGTAGATTAAGAAAGGATTTTATTGATTTTAGTGTCTTGCATGCGGTTTTATTTTTATTTTTTCATCCTTAGGCATAATGCATGTGATTTCCTTCTTGAGTGAATTACTTGGACGTTAAAAAATGTGAGGGACTTTATTTTTGGATGATAAAATCTTATTCTTCCTAATTTTGAATTAGTTGGACACGTGTGTTAGTGTGTTAATGAGTTTGTGTGTTCAGTTTTGATGGGGATGTTCTTACTGCATGGTATTCAACCTTTCCCTTGATATTTTTTTTCGAACCTCACCCATCACGTCCTCACTATATATCTTCATTTTCAGAACTTGAGAACCCCATTTTTATTTTTCTCTCTTTGCATTTTTCTTTTAACCATTTGTGTTCCTGCATGATTTTCTATTGTGCTTCTGAAACACTTTGGCTGATGGCAAAAGACTAGAGAAGAGATGGATAGTCTTCAATGATTAGAGATCAGTTCAAGCAACGACTTTCGTCTTCGGTTATATTTTTTTTCTCTCACTCGATGTTCTTACTCAGGGGGAGATTTGCCTTTGGCATTTCAGTCTAAAAAGGGGGAGAAAAAGGATGTTTCTGAAGATATTGGGGATTATGTTATAGTTGTTTGCTTCTGATTATATTGGTTGCTGTTTTTGTAAGATATTGGGGATTATGTAAGAACCATCGCTGTTTCTTCACATGGAAGACGGTGGAAAAAGAACACGGGTACAGGCCCTTCGGCATCCCGTAGTTCGAAAAAGGGGGAGAAAGGCAGAGATGGTCAAGGATGATGCTAAGAAGTCAGGGGGAGATTCAATAGATGCGATTGGTTGCTGTTAGAACCTCTTATGACTTTTCTTTTGTGTGGCTGCTGTTAATACTTGCTGTGATTGGTAGGATGTTTGCTCTGATTGTTTTATGCTATGTGCGTCTAATGAGTTGTAACTGCAGGTACTTTATGGACTGTGTTCTTACTGCAGTGATTTGTTCCTTATGATATTATTCTGCATATTCGTGCTTGCTGTTCTAACTGTGTTTCAGGTTATCTTCATTATATGATTTTCGAACTAGATGCCAAAGGGGGAGATTGAAAGAGTTATATTTTTGGCAATGAAGTTCAAAAATTAATATAAGTGAAGATATATTCTTGCAAGCATGAGAAATAAAAAGGGAAGTTCTTTTATTTATATTTATATTTATATATTCGAATATATTTATATTTATATTTATATATTCGATTTATATACATATATATTAGATTTACATGATCTTATTATGGATATATTTTGTAGGAAATCATATAAGAAGGAAAGATCTTTGGAAAGAGAAGATAGAGATCTACACCTACCATATCTCTTATGATTTACATGGAAGGAAATTGGATAAACTTGGAAGGAAATAAAAAAGGAGTCCTATACTTGGAGAACACTCCACATCCTAGGGATTGTATATATACCTGCTTGAAGAACGAATTTTGGAGAGCTGAGAGCATTATATTCTATTCCATATTCGAGCTGCAAGCTTTTTGTGTTTTATTTTCGTTGGTCAGTTTTCGGTGTTCTTACGTCATCGAAGAACTGAAGTCTGTTTTGTTTTCTTTTCTTTGTTTTTCATTCAAACACTTGTGTGATCAGTGCTTAGGGATTAAGTACTGTCTTTAGCTCGAGGGATTCGAGAGGTAAAATCCACGGGACGTGGTCGGAGAAGTAGTTGATAGAATCGTGTGTAGTTGTGGCTAGGCTAGAAGGGAGTTCGAGTCGTGTAAGTCCAAACTATACAAGTGTGCACAAACGGTTTATCAATGAAAGAGCTCTGAGGGGAAGTGGGACGCTTCCCTGAAGAGTTTTTAAATCTTCGATTTATTGCTTCCGCATTTTATAATTTTTGTTCTAGTTCGTACTACAATTAGCGCACTCCGTGACAAATACCTACGTTTCAATAAGGAACAATAGTAAATCTTAAAAGAGGAGGTTGATGGCCGATATCTGATGTCATGTGGTCTGCAATTGTAAAAGCATCGCCAAACTCAATTCAAATTATAACTAAACGTAAAATTTAGTTTTTAGTGATAGATTACTTTAACGTTGATAAATTTTCGTGGATGCTCCAATTACTTTTTCAATGGAAATATATCAATCGGAACATCCCGTGCAAGCCTGTCCAAGCCTGTTTCATGCCAGAGTTGTTCCGAGCATTCTGCAAAAATCTGAAAAAAAAAAAGAAAAAAAAAGAAAAAAAAATGATTTATGACAAGTATGCAGAAGCTGATCAAAATTGATTCATAAAACAAGCACTGATCAACTCATACACACAAATATGTAGATTACGGGATTGACAAGAGTGAGTTTGGAGAGATTTTCGGAGTAACGACTTATTTCATCTTGATAGTGAAGAGGAGTTTTAAACATACGAGAGATACTGAAAAATAAAACATGTTATAGTTTAGAGACATTGGAGACAAAAATAAACAATCTGATACTAACTTAGAAAAATTAAAACCAGTAAATATATCTTCAAATATAATGCAATTTCATCCTACCAGCATGCTTGGCTTTTGTGTGGGAATCAAGGCCTTACTCAGATGTAAATGTCCTGCAAGCAAAACCAACAACAACTATTATATATTTCAGTTCCATTCTTTCATAACTTGTAAGATTCTGGCAATAGCGTACAGCTAAGGTTTATAACTTTGCAGACAAGAACTACGAGTTATCTTTTAAAATTGCATGGAACGTGTATATTAGAAACATACATACTAAAGATGTTTTCAGAATCAGGCTCAGTAATTATAATTATTCATGAAAAATAATCAAAAGATTATCCCATGATTTTGGTGTACCTGTTGCAGCTCTTGCAGGAATGTGATCCCCCAGATTTTGGTGTCTGCTGATTTGGCTTGTTCGCAGGTGTCTTTCCAGCCTGTTTTGTTGGGTGTGGTGTGGCAACAACTTACTGAAGGGGTCATTTCAGTTAGGGACAAGAAGGAATGTTAATCCTAAATAATTCAAAATATTAACTTTTAAAGGGGCACTCAATGAAATTCCTAAATAATCCAAATACTGCTGCATATTGATGAAAGCCAAACAAATATAGTTCTGAATTTCAAAAGCCAAAACATGCATCCATCAGTTTAACACATTACTCATACACTACAAACAAAACCAAATGGCTCACAATTATGAAAAGGATTGTCTATCCAAACCTCTAATACATATATCACTTCCAAGTCAGATGTCCATTGCCTTTAAACTTTAGTTGAATAATACATTCATATTCATATTTGATATTTAAAATTGGGCTTAACATGTGTATATTCAAATTACAAACAATATCATGATATGGATGATAAATTATAAAAAAGAAGCAATATACATCATCCTTCAGTCATAATAATAATAATAATAATAATAATAATAATAAAAGAAAATGGAGCTTCCCTACCATCAAAAAATCCAAACTAAATAAAAGCCAAAGCTCTCGAGCTAAAATCGTCAAACTACCACAGATCAAACTTCAAATAGACATATGAATCAAGTCAATGAGAAACACAATACCAGAATGAATAAAATTCAAATACGAAATGAAANTCCACCACCAGTCCACCATCTTCAGATCCCAGAATCAAAATCAGAAATCCACAAAAATCACAGTCCAAGTAGGCTCCCTACCATCAACAAATCCATATGACACAAATGACAACACACGAGCTAAAATCGTCAAATCCCCACGGATCAAACGCCATAGACGACCGATAAACGAATCAATTCAACAATAAACATAAAATCAAAATAAATAAATAAAAAAAGTAAGTACCGGCGCTGCAGGAGGTAGGTGGATCTTTCTGCAAATCCTTCAGCTCCTTGAGGATCCTTTTCGACGCCATCGAGCAAATCGGCGAGGAACGATTCCGATCTGATGAACTTTTTTTTTCCTCTTTTGCAAGACGAAAAAGGACCAAAGCGAAAAAATGTTAAATGCGAGGATAAAGGCGTATATGAAGTTGCTAATAAGCTAATGGGCGTATGAATAGATACGTATTGTGTATGTATAGGAAGGAAAATGGTGTGGACTGTGGACTAGCCCGGCTGCCCGAGTAATGTGAACGCGAAGAATTTTTGGCTTTAATTTAAAACTTTTTGCTTGAAAAACAATTTATTCATTTAAACATATTTTTTTAAAAAATAAAGAGACAATATATTTTAAAGTTTTAAACATTTATTAAAAAATTACAATTTTTTATTTTAAAAAAAGTCGTCCCTCATTTGTATGACTTATCTGATATATTAAAATATTTTTATTAATGTTATGTAATGGGATTGAAAAAATTATTTAATTGAGAAACAAATTTGTTTGTTTTTAATATTGGTAAATAGATTAGTTATTACTATAAAGGTAAAATTTATGTCTTTATTTGTATATTCATAATGGATGCCAAATTAAACTGTTCCCAGGATTCTTTGCCACTTGCCAGCACCTCTTTGTCAATGATAATTAATTTTATATATCG
>BKCP01005794.1:439371-480423 GCA_008636005.1 Striga asiatica | reverse complement strand
AAAGAAAATGAAGTTGTGCTCAAATATTGTTTGGTTAACAGTTGATTTCTCTTAACAGTTTTGATCGAAAAGCCAATTTTTGAAACACTGCAAAATGAAGCGTTTCGGATTAGCTTATTAGTATTTTATGGATAAATGGAATTGTGTGCTAGGTGCTAACTATACAAGTATTACTTGAGTTATTTATTTTTTAATATTAACATAGACCCGTCAGCAATACACAGTGTGTATTTGTCTTGCGGAGAGATTTCAATTGCCTCGAATTTAATTTGTCCATTCAATAAGTTGTAATTTTGTTTTTGTTTTATAGTTCAAATTGTAAGAATTGAAACTCAGTTAAATTCATAAATTTCCTGTTGTATTTTACAATATTTTATAACAGAATATGCAAAAAGGGGGAAAAGATTGTAATCGTTTCCCTCACGAACTATATTTTTGAGTTTCGTATTGCACACAGCACAATTGATTCGCGAGACACAAAAGTTGTTAGCTACTTCATGTTAAAACTAGTGCGTGGCCCGTGCGATGCACGGGGAAACAATATTACGATTGTATTATAAATTAAATATATATATAGCATTAATCATGATTTACCCATTGTTTTTAAATTAAATCGGGTTGGACACAGTCCGGGCGGATGGACCGAGAACCGATTTATAACCAGTCTAGTTGCTTGAATAAAATATTAGCTATCGAATCTGTCAACACCAGTCGGTTTGACTGGTAGGATTGATATCGATTTTCTAAATAAATTTGGTTACATTTAAAATTATATAAAATTACATATTTAAATAAAATGGAGATTTATAAACTCTTTATCAATAGTTTAAACATTTGAATTTTTAAATTGTTTAGATATTTAAGTATCACATGTTCTTTAAATTTATTACAAAAAGTATTATATATATAAAAATGTTTATAAATTAAAATCTGAACAGACCACAAATAATTTAATAAAATAACTTGATCTTTTCGATGAGTTATAAATATTAAAATGTTTATAAATTAAAATTTGAACAGAGCACAAATAATTTAATAAAATAACTTGATCGTTTCGATGACGGTCCGGTTCTGAAAACCTTATATTTCTTCTACATTAATAAAAATTATAATAAAATATTATTTTATTCACAAAATAATTAATAAAATGATATATAAATATTTATAAATTATTAAACATGTTATCATAAAAATATTGTTAATATGATTATTTAAAGTTTGGACTACATCACATTCAAGTAATAAAATATTTTTAATATTAAAATTTATATTTAGGTTCAATAATCGAATTGGTCTGATCAAACAGATAGATAACTTAGTCACTTTAAGACCAATCAAGTTGTGTCAATTTTTTTTTTGACTATTTTAAATATCACCTAAAAGTAAAACAATCAACTTGGACAATACCCTAATTTAATCATCTGATTGATCCAAAGAAATTTCCTTTTTTTTTATATATTTAATTTTATGAAATAAAAATATTTTATGATTCATATAATAAATGTCTACACCAAATGATAGTACATTAAGATTATAAATTATATATTTAAAGATGAATTAATTATTTTTATTTTATGAATATTAATAAAAAGTACCTCTCCTTTTAGTCGAGCATCTGTTATGACCTCTCGCGTTGAGCTCGACTTTAAGGAGAGGAAAGACCCGAAGTTAATTAGTTTTACTTTATGCATATTAATAAAAAAAAAAAATAAACATAGTAATTTTCAAAAAATTAAGATCAATTGATTGATTATGCAATTTAAAGAATATGTGTATTTTCAAGGAATAAATTTCTTAATATAAGGGATTTTGTTTCTTTAAACTATCCAAATTCATATTCATATCGCAATTTGAAATTTTGAATTACAATAGAACATGACACTATGAATACAAAGTATCTTTTAACAAATAAATCAGATTCAATTTAAGATTTATTAGTTTTAAAAATAATAAAATCATTAATTTAGGCAGTGATATGTGATACATATATCTAAGTCTATTTACATAACATTTTACCATTAAACCATTGGCAATTTAAATAAGAAGACTAAAATATTTCTGTGATTTAAACATAGAAAATAAAAATTAATTTAACAAATTACATGGTCATTAATTTAACAAATTTCAAATGATGTTGTCTGTGTTTTTAAATTAAAAATTAAAAAAATTATCATTAATAGAAAGTAATTAATACTAAGCATCTTTGACCATAGAATTGACCTGCCATTTTTGAAAAATGTTAATTCTTATTATATATACTAGTGTGTAGTCCGTGCTATGCACGGGTAACAATATTAAATATTGATTATAAATAAGTGTCGAGTTTGAATCACCCAACGAAAGAAGTGGGGAACCATTATTGATCCTCTTTTAGAAGAGCAAGAAAAAATTATTATAAATTAAATATGATGGTAAACAATATTGAATAATAATTATAAATTAAAAATGTGAGGTTAACATGTGATATGATTTGCCCTAATCAGTATATTATACGCCATAAAAAATTAGCTTGTACAGGAGAACATAAAATTCAAAGTGGTAATAATATTTGAAAAAACTTTCTGTGCTATGTTCTTGATCACAAAGTAGTTCGGTTGTTGTCTCAAGACTTGGAGCCTGACCCACACCTTGCTGAACTGGTGATGAAGATAAAGGAGCTAGCAAAATGTCATTTAATCTGCTCCTTTCATTATGCTACTAACTTGTTTTAGATGTTGTTTTTTATCTTGTTTGGTTCTGTATTAGTATTGGTATGTTCATCCTTTTCTAGTTCTATTTTCCTAGTTTATTTTCGGATTAGGGGGTGTCGTTTGGGCATTCCCATAGGTTGGCCTTGATCTGTTTTTCAGGCTATGTCAATTTGTGGTCAGTTGATTGCTCGATAGTAAGAACCTTCTTTGAGTTTTTATTCAAGTTATTTGCCGGCTTAAAAAAAAAACAATATTTTAAAAAACATTAGGAATTGGATAGTGAAAATTAGCTTCTAGCTTATTTTAAAAAAAATCTTACCACAAATCAGGAATTTATATTACTAATTAAACATACAAAATGGATTTATATTAGTAATTAGACATTAGAGTGAATTAGTTTTTTTTTTTAAATTATTAGTTATTATTTTAAAAAATCAGTTACAATAGATAAGTGATCAGATTTTTCAAATTCACTCCGATGGATTCTGTAAGTTTATAATGGCATGCGATGGGATGATATTGACTTTTTAAACTTACAGGAATGATATTTTTTTAAGCTTGTCGAAACAATTTCCAGATTTATATATGAGATTCTGTAGGTTTATGATAGCATGCAATGGGATGATATTGACTTTTTAAACTTATCGAAATTTATGGAATGATGCCGAAACAATTTCCGCATTTTAAGGTCAATATTTAATGCTGCCAGTATTTAAGTTAAAAAAGAATTGCCATGAATGACATGTAATTAATGCTAGAGAGTTTGACTAAGATTTAACTTATTATTTTTAAAAAATGTTAATTCTTATTATATATGTATAGATATAGATATACATAATTAATTCGCAGATAGCATCAATGTTAAAAAAATAAATAGAAGTTGTTGGGCACTATTTGGCTATAACATGGGGTTTAGTGCTAATTAAGAACATCAATTCTTTCTGGACTTCATATATTTTTCGATAATGCATTGATACTGTAGCTCGATTTAAGACGCTCAGACATTTAGACATGACATCTTCACCTTGTTTTTGGCCAGCACAATTATATTTTTCGATGGCATTGTCTAGATCGATTTCTACAACACTTAGATACCATTAAAGCAATTCATTGCTATGCTTGTTCTATCATCCAATTCAATTCTTTTCACTCAGTGTTAATTAAGATTGGCACTTAGACCAATTGCATCTCCTAGGCATGTCCGATTCATTTTCACCGTTGACAAAATGATTCTTAGTCCATTGCCAATAAATGCATCTAACGATAATGATTTATTAAGTTAAGTGAACTTAATTAGTGGTAGATTGCCTAATAGATAGGCATCCAAACTCTTCTAATAAATATTTTAATACTCAAATGACATATATTAAAATATATTATAAATAAGAATGCTCTTTTTTTTTTTTNACAAGTATAAATCATAAATGTGTAATGTTTAAAAAGGTCCGTCTGACACAAATTTAAATGCACATAATAACCCGGACACATCCTATTCTCAGGTGAGATTTTCTGTGAATAGCATGATACGCATAATAAGCCAAGAACCATATCCTATACACTCAGTTTTTCTGTCTTATTCAGACTGGATGAATCAAAAGCTTACAAGAATAATCATTTTTAGTTACGATAATTTTTGTCGCTTTGTCGTCACAAAAAATACCGTCACAATAAGAGGTATTATTGTGACGACATTCGAACATATAGCGACAATATTAGGACATTATTAGTTACGGTATTTTTTCTGACGACATAGCGACAAAAATTATCGTCACTAAAAATGATTATTCTTGTACCGACCTCATGGGAGAGAATCCGTGACTGTGGATTTTGTTCAATTTCATCACACTATATATATTGCCCAAAAACACGATTGCAACCCAATGAAAGGATAGCAATATATGGGGTGGGGCGGGGGAAGTAAAGACATTAATTCTGTTTGAAAAGAAAAAAAGAAAGAAAGAAGGATATATAAAGTTGAACCATCATCTATGCCTCGTCCTCTTTAGTGGGCCTGTCCTTTGCAATGCGTGGGAGCAAGCCCTGGGCCCAATCCCAGGCATTGAGAACCAAGTAGCTTCCGATGCCAGCAATGAAGCCATAGGCGATGGAATACGTCAAGGGCATCAAGAGCATGGTGAGGAATGCGGGAATGGCCTCTCTCATATCCCCCCATTCCACTTCCCCCGTGGCCCTCATCATCATCACCCCCACTCCCACCAGCGGCGGCCCCACCGCCCACGCCGGTATCGACGCCAGCAGCGGCGTCACGAAAAGGGCCGCCCCGAAGTAGGCTGCAGCGGCCAGCGCCGTGAGCCCCGTGCGTCCCCCCTCCCTTATCCCCGTCGACGACTCTATGAAAGCCGTCACGGGCGACGTCCCCAGCAGCGACCCCACCACGATGGCCGACGCGTCAGCCATGAAAGCAAAGTACTGCCCCTCGAAATCTCCGTTGCCGTCCGTGAGTCCCGCGAAACTCGCCATCGAGCACAGTGTCCCCGTCGTGTCCAGTATGTCCACGTACAGAAACGTGGCCACCGCCTCCCAGAATCGCCGCCTCCCCACCCCCGCGAAGCTCAGCGCTCCCGCCGTGGTCTCGATCTCGTGCGCGTCCACTACTCTCTTGAAATATCGGTACGCGGCGTCCCCGGCCGGAGTCTGGGGGAACGCCGTCACGGAGGTGTTCCTGAACCAGGAGACGGCGGTGACGAAGACGATGCCGTATATGATGGCGCCCTTCACTTCTTTTACCAGACAGTAGGCTATGAGGACGAAGCCAGCGACGCCGAGCCAGAGGGTGGGGCTGCGCATCGTCCCGTGCAGGCAGAGGATGTTATCCGAGACACTGCCGCCGGGGATGAGGGAGACGGTGCCGTTGGGGAATGCAACGACGGGTGCCACGGCTGCACGCGCGGAGCTGGGGCAGCCGCCGAGGGTGACGTAAGTGGTGGGACTGTAGCCGATGAGGCCGATCCCCTCGCTGCTCTGCAGCCCGATGAAGGCCAGGAAGAGGCCGATCCCAGCTGAAGACGAGATGCGCACCGGCTTGGGCACCATCTTGGCCAGCTTGGCACGAAGGCCGACAACAGAGATGAGGAGGAAGATGAGGCCTTCCACAAAGACCACAGCGAGGGCCTCCCGGTAGGAGAGGTCGCCGGAGCCGTGGAAGCCGACCATGGTGTAGGCAAAGTAGGCGTTGGCGCCCATCCCGGGGGCAAGGGCGAGGGGGAGGTTGGCGAACACTCCCATGATCACGCAGCCGACTATGGAGGATGCGGCCGTGGCCACGATGAGGTCGCGTTTGGTGGTCTCGAGGCACGCGGCGTAGCCCGGGTTGACGGGAGGGAATTTGCAGGCGGGGGTGGGGGGGACGAGGGTGAGGTTGCTCGCGCGGCAGTCAGGGGCGGAGAGCAATGGGTCGGAGCATATGGGGGTGCAGTCGGAGATGGAGCAGGTGCCGCCGGAGTCGGAGAGGATGGAGGCGTTGACGGCAAGGATGTAGGCCATGGTGAGGAACGTGGCGGTGCCAGCACGGAGCTCTGTGGTGAAGGTGCTCTTGCGCTCGGTCAGCTTGAAGCGTCTCCCGATGCGGCTGGCAGCGACGTAGGAGTTGAGGCGGGTAATTGGGGTTGGTGGTGGTTGTGTAGAAGTGGACTCGATGTCCATTGTTGTGATTTTCGGGTGTGTGCGGATTTTATTTTATTTTATTTTTTTTGTTTTCTCTCTCTTATGGGGAAGGAAGGGATGTGTTTAACGAGGATAGATGGTGTTGCTTAGGCATTTTATATTGTGGTGGTTTTCATTTTTAATTTGATGCTCATTTCCCTACCTCAAAGCTATTGTTTTGTTACCTGAAAGCTACCATTAATCGTTCTTTGTTTTTCTAAATAAAAAAATCTTCTATAATCATATCCCACAATACAGAGTAGTTTTTTTTTCAAAGTCATTATTTGTTTTTCTAAATGGAAAATCTTCTATAATCATATCCCACGATACATAGTAGTTTTTTTTTTCAGAGTCATTCTTTGTTTTTCTAAATGAAAAATCTTCTATAATCATATACCACAATACATAGTAGTTTTTTATTTTTTTTTTCAAAGTCATTCTTTGTTTTTCTAATGGAAAATCTTCTATAATCATATCCCGCACAGAATGAAAATGAAGGGTGATCATTTCTCGATATTCGTTGGTCCAACATGCCCGGTGATCATCATCATCCATCCAGAAATAATTAATATATAAATCAAAGAACAACTGAAAAAAAAAGGTTGACTTATGACTAATATGTTACTTATTTTCTATGTTGACTACAGATATTCAATTTATTGACGAAATTTTGCTTCATCTACAAAAAATATCGCTTGGTTTTTGACCATTACAAATAACCTCGTGGACTTTATTCGGATTTATGGGTTTAAGATTTTCAAACTTTTAACATATCATTAGGAATTTGTGCTCGGCGACTAATAATTAGGATTTCGATAATTCTACGCGGCGGATTCAACTCGGCAGATATTGCATTTTGAGGTATTATGGGATACATATTACATACCTAATTAACAATTACTAGTACAGAGTCCGTGGGGCGCACAATTTTAAGGCTATTTATCGAGGCTTATAATTATATACATGAATACATAAAAATGTACAGGACATATATAGTACGTGACCCGTGCGAGGCACGGAATATATTTATTTGAGAAATATTATATTATAAGATGTAATATTCAATAAAAGTTTTATAATACGCAGGAAAATTGTACAATAAGATAGTATTTGTCAAAGAAACAATCATATATTATTAAAGACCTCTTTATACACAACATTATGAGTTTGATTATTGGGCAACTCGTTATTCTCACAAATCAGAACAGATTTTTCATACAATAATAATAAGATTTTTTGTAAAATGATAAGAATGAATTTTCAATCTACACAAACTTTAAACATTAGATGTATTTACGTAAATCAATAACTATATAGACAACTAAACCCTTCAATTTAGGCTTGACATCTGCTTTAATTATGGGTGACGTAGAATAAAGATTTAATTTTGACCGATTAAATCTTTATTTATAGGCTTGACATATAAAACCGAATTTATGGGATTTTTTTAACTAAACCGATGTTATGGGATAAAACAAATCTATACTTTCCAGCAAAGGTAAAAGAATCGATTCTGATTTTTATCCCATAACAAATCTTTAATGTCAAGCATATAAATACCAAAACAAATCTGCAATTAATGTCATTCTATTTCCAGCAAGCATTAATTACCTTTCGCTTTTTTCCCTACTATTTCTAGTAAATAGGATGACGTTTTATATAAGTATAGATTTTGTACTTATATTTTGCAATCTTCTCACGTATTTTTCGAATGACTGATGGTTGGATACGAAACAAAACAGGAGACACATGATTTGTTATTAAGAATAAATATTAGTTTGTTATTGATGATAAATAGTTAAATTAATTTTTTTTGATATTTTGAAAAATTAGGTTTATAATTTTTGAAAAACTGGAACGTTTGAGTTATTGATAAATCAAAGAATTCTAAATCAATCCTCTTCATTAAATGCGTTTTTGAAGATACGATAAAATATTTTGGTATATGGCTAGTTAACAAATGAATAAGAAATCACCGTGATTTGTTATTAGTGTTGATAAATAAGATTCAATTGTAACGTCATGATAAATATCATAATAAAATTTCCATAATTGCTTTTTTAATTTTTATTTTGTAATTATATTTGCAATCTTATCGTCCATATTCAAATAAGTTTTTTAAAAATCGAGGTATATTTAATAGACATTTTTCAAATAAGTATGTTTGATTCATATCTAAACAATATAGTATATTTTAGGAACTTGATGATTCGTAACATTACTGGCGTTATGTATATCTATATTATATTGTCATGTACAATACACGTAGCTATAAAGATTCCAAGAACATAGACATTTTTTAGATTTCTTTTCCAATAGTATCGATCTAACCATTAAAAATATAGAAACAACTATAGCTATTTTAAGTTTTGATTGATAAAGAAAAATATTATTTAAAAGAATTCAAACACATAATTAAAAAAGCAGTATTCTGATTTTAATAATTTATAATTCAACATCTTGATTTATGCAAAATTTATATAAAATAAGTTTTTTTTATGCCGAAATTGCGAGATATGTAGAATATTTTACATGGATGTGATATGTAGAATTCACATGTACTTTTGGATTCTTTTATGAGCTGAATGTTTTCTGTAGAATAGAAATCGAATAGGGAACAAATTCAGTGAGTTTTGTACTTTATATAAAAATATTATATTAATCAAATCACATTTTTATATACGACTCTTTGGATTAGGTAACAAAAATCTTGCAAGTTTAAATTTTTTTTTGCATCAAATCCGTTGATTTTGGATTATCATTATGTAATCTATTCGTTGATTTTGGATTATCATTATGTAATCTATTCGTTTGGCATGGAACTCTTTTATACATGACTTTTTTTTATATTTTATGAGTATATCTGTCCATCAAAATAGGATATAAATTACAGTGATTTTTTTTAAATGTGTTTCGATTTATGCGTATATCTGCCAAGAAAAATCTCTAAACTAATAATACAAATAATTTCCAAATAAAAAATGAAATGGCAGATTCCTTTACAAACAAAACTTTTAAATGTTAGTGTTATTTTTCCAAAAGTCTCTCAAATATAAATGAGATGAAATTTCCAAAACAAACTCTTAAAACACGTAAACAGTACTATTCATTTTAAATGAATTAAAATTTCCAAAACAGATTACTTAACACACGGGAACAGTGCAAGTCAATTTAAAAATGAGAAGTGGATTTTTTTGCTGCATCTCAACACGAATCTTTATATCATAAATAATAAAAAAATTCACGTGTCTCTATAAACGCGTGAACAAAAATTGGAATGACAATTTTTATGCTAAAATTAGTAAGTCACATGGTTGACTCATTGTTTTTTAAAAGTTTTCTTAAATGATTTATTGACCTCTCTTTTTTAATATATATAGATTATTATTATTATTATTATTATTATTATTATTATTATTAAACATTTTGATCATCAAGTACAAATGGGAATAAAAAAGAGAAAATTACATGGTGCACCACAATAACATTTATATTACATATGTACAACCCGTATATAAAATTTAGCAAAATAACTAAAACTAACATATTTATTTTCATCCTATTATAATACCCGTGTACTACACGGGTACTTAAATATACTAATATTTGTAAAATAAAATATTAAAATTATTTATATTTTTATTGTAAAATTATGTATAATGAATATACAACAATAATAAAAAATTAACAAAGTTATAATTAATTCAATATGGCGCTCGTATTTTTACACTAAATTTGTCAAAAATGATATTTTTTAATTATATTTTTAAAATTATACATGTCCAAAACATATATTAATTAGAACTCATATATTTGACTTGAATTTTTTTAAAAGAAAATTAGTTTTATTGTATTTTGATTATATTTTATATTTGTAGTGTTGGTGTCTCTCGTTTATGATTTTTCAAGCTTTTTAAATTTATAGAGTCGATGTCTCTCGTTAATTTACACATAAATTGTATTATTTTATAAATTTAAGAGACATAAAATTATTTTATTATATTTAATATGATATCCTTTATGTGTTTTATTTTAAAAAAATAATAGTATTTAGTTCCTTATATAATATATTTAAATCGTGAAATAATTGTTGATAAACGGATTAAATCAACGTAATTAAGATAAAAAAAACAACGAGAATTGCAGAGAATATGATTTTTCTTGGATTCTTTGAGGTTGGTTACAATTTCGATTAAGTCGGTATTTTGATACAGGTGGTCGGAAACAGAGAAAACCGTGGTAATAAATGAGTGAATTTTATGCGTCCAAAAGAACCCTCGTACTGTCTTTATTACTACTATTTATAGTTATGTTCGGCACACCTCCCAAGATAAATCAGCTTTATTTAATGTGGATTTGACGGCTTAGGGGCGGCTATGACGTTGGCATGCTTTTTAGACAATGATGAGCATGGGCGCTCCTCTATTTGTGTGACAAGCGTCACTTCTGTCGGGCTGAAGTCGGTTTCTCCACGACATCGGCTTTTTTATGGACTTTTAGTTTTCTATGACCTTCAACAGACTATTCTTGAACCGAGTTCCTAATATCGAGGTATTAGTGTTCTGTATCGATGATCTTTAGGGCCACTATCTGTCTTGGAAAATGAGGTGGCCATCCCGAGATGCTGAGCCGACGCCGAGTTTGATGCCAAAGAACTATTTTGCGATTCGATCTTCATGATGCCTTTTATCTATCCTTTATCTTTATAGTTTTTTTTTTTTTATTCTGATATCAACAATATTCATGTTTAAACATCTATTAGATATGGGTTNTTTTTTTTATTTTTTATATTCTGATATCAACATAGAGGCCCCTGGCATTAAGGAGTACATGAATGAGCGTGCTCTTTGATGACATCCTTTCCTCAACCGACCTCCATTTCTGAATTCGTTTTCATCTCATTTATGAGCAAGCCGAGGTAATTTCCTTAAACAAGAATCACATACTTGCTCCCTTGACAAATTTAAGTAAGACCAGAAGACGGTTACAGAGCAGTTTCTAGAGGTTACAAACGTGTCTTCCCCACTACTCTTCTGAAACGGCACGTATCATAAGTTACAGATATAATTTCGGCAGTTTTCAGGACACGTGTACGTACGAGATTACACTTCGAATATTTATGTCAGAATTAAGGCAATTTTTCCCCAACGACGCGACGGTTTCACGCGCCTCTCCATCTCCAACGGTTAGAAAATAACGTACATATATATGTGTCATCCAGTCTCCATTCATGAAATCTTCATTTAAGCAACTTTTCAATCTTTTCGATTCTTCAATTGTTTCTCTCATTTTCCTACTGTTCGTCATTCGTACTTCGACAAACTGTGATATTCCTTAAGAACTCACTTCGATTTTCAGTAAGCCCTAATTTTCTCTTTTCATTTCTTAATTTCTTTTCGCCGCTTTTTCTGGTCGTGATTATGGCGGTGAGTGGTGAGCAAGTGGAGCCAAGTAGCAGCCGAACTGTGTCAGATATGGAATTAGATGAGGAGTTGATGGAGTTGATGGGAGATTACTACCAGTGGGACCCTGTCTTTGTAGATCGTCTGGATATCCGAAATAACAATGTTGAAGGAGACGCCGAGGTGGAACGAGATATCCCCGTAAAGTCAGGGTATTGGAGTCGCCCTGCTCGGCGTTAACCCGAGGACGATGTGCTATTCCAAGGAGAACCCAGCATCATGACTGATGCCGACGTAGTCTTGCTGCGCGAGTCAATACGAATTCCCACCTCGGTGAGAATTTTTGCGCCTTATCCGGGGGAAAGGATTCATTGTCCTCCTCCTGGTTGTGTGGGGATTTTCGCCGAAAGCCTGAGGTCAGGCTTGAGATTTCCCCTAGACAACGTGATAATCGACTACCTGCGCGATTGGGGTCTCAGCCTAAGTCAAATAACGCCCAACAGTTGGAAAAAAATCATAGGGATCATGGTTCTTCTGGCGCAAAAGAAATTGCCATTCCCTTCAGTTAACGAATTAAGGAGCATTTTCCTCTTCAAGAGGAGTAGAGAACGTGAAGGAGTCCCTCCAACTGGTTGGCTTTTTTTTGCGCGGCAGGCCGCAATATGAATTGAAGACAGGACAAATAATCACAGGGATTCCCGATACCCTTCACGGCTTCCAAGACGAGTGGTTATGGGTCTATGGGGATTGGCAGTCTCCCGGCTTCCGACTTGAGATGCCAATCGATGGGATGACAATCCCGACCAGAGTTGTTTCTTCTTTCCGTAAGTTTCTCTCTTTCACTCGGAATCTCCTGACGAGTTGTCTTTCTTTCGCTAACAGGTCGGACCTTTTCATATTTGTAGCCAAAAGGAAAAAGGAACCTAAATTCAGTGGTGAATTCAGGGAACAACTCGAAGACATTACAAAGCTAAAAACTTCAGAACGCAAGTGGAACTTGTTGACGAAAAATTCTAAACTTGTTGAAGCTAAGCTCGGACTGAAGAAAACAATCCCCGACTTTGAACCCGGTAAGTTCTCACTCTGTCGGCTAAACAGATTTTTGTTTCTTTTAGATTATCTTCATTGAGGATTGAAATGATTTCTGTTATTATCTTTTCTCTTCAGTTTATTATCCATTACTCGGATTCTTTGGATTCCAATCTGTTCGGGAAGCAAAAGATTACCGACGTAGATTTCCTGTGAAGGACAACGAGATGGGTCGTATGAATTTTTTGGAGGGTCTAAAGAAGAAAGCTGCTGGCCGTGCTTCGGGAGGTGTCGACGTTGGGGCCACATCGGGCCCGCCGATTACAATTGCTATTCCTGCCCCAATTACCGAGCACGTCCTGGAACCTGTTCCGGAAACAAATACCGAGCTTACCATCTCAACTCCCATCACTCCTCCTGAAGTTGAGAAAGAAACCGAGATGACCAACCCCGACCTCCATGTGATCATATCAAGCTCGGAGGATGCCGAGATGATTAAGAAAGCCGCAGAGGAACCTTCAACTCAAAAGAAAAAGAAGAAGAAGTCCGAACGGAAGCACTGAATCTAGCCCTTCTATCAATAAGATCTTCGACGTGCGAATAACCTTCATACAATCTCAATCACTCTTCTGGATCCAAGAAGAGGGCTAGTGAAGAACTTGAGGTAGAAAGGGAACGTCGTTCTAAAGCGAGGCAGGACGTTGGTCAACTGAACTTGGAGAAGGATGCTCCAGTCCACCAAGACGGGGGGAACACTTATCTGCCCATTGACGAGGAGAGGATCCTCGACCTCAATCTCCCAGAGGACGTAATGGAGAGTTGGTTTACCCAATTCCATTCTATGGTTGTCCTGAAGTTCAACAACAAATTTCATCAGCCCCCACACGTGATGGAAGCAGCTCGGGTTCCGTTAATGTCTTGGGACCCTTCGACTGATTCTTCTCATTCGTTAACTCTTCGATTTCAGTTTTGGCCGTAGCAAGGTGGGCCGTCTTTTCCTTTATCTCGGCTGTCAAGGTAGCTTTGTCGGCCTCCAGAGACATGAGTTGGCCATCGCGCAACTCCAGTTTGTCCTTCTGATCGTTAAGTGCAGCAACATTCATGCGAAACTCATCCTCCATGGCACAAAGACCATCCAAAGCTCTCCCCAAAGTAGCCTTGGCATAGCTGAACCTGTAAGCGCTTGATAGCCCGGACACTCGCGCATCAGTCGAAGGCCCGAACCATATGAGGTGCGCAAACTTACGGCGCAAATCGGTGCATCCGAGATGGAGGTCAGGAATAATCTAAACCGTTTTTTAAGGGAACAAGAAGAGCACAACCGAACTCGAGAAGAGCATCAGAAAACTCGCCAAGACCGAGCAGAGAAGGAAGCCCAACTGATACGCCTGGCAGAAGCACATGCTGCCGAGCTGGTGAACTTAGAGAAAGAAAGGTTGCTTTTGGGGATCTCAAACATTCACAAGGAGTTGAGGAAGGCAAAGAGCTCGGTAAGCAGGAGTTCAAGGGCTCTGCCGAGATGGAGAGGAATATTGAGCTTAACTCCTGCTTGAACCTCTGCTGGGTGATTGACCGATTTCAATCTGGTCTGTACAATGTTGGAGATCTTAGGGCCATTATGCTTATAAAGATGGAGAGGTCCGGGTTTGATCCCGAGATTGAAGAAATTCACGTTCCCGTCGACGACGATGAGCGGGCCTATTGTGAGCTGGTATTGGATGGCACCGAGGCGGATGTCGTTGCCCGTGGATATCCTCCTCTAGATGCAGATAGGCGTGCTGCAGTTTGGAGAGCATATGTTGATATGGTTCTCGAGGGAGAAAAAGAGAAGAGGGCGGAGTTGGCCGACGTATTTATCTCAACTCTTGCCGATTTTACCGTTGAGCAGCATCTTAAACTCTTGTCTCCGGCCCAGATCAAAAAAGAAGTGGTAGAGTACGCGGAGAGATGTGTGGCAGCAACGACTGAGGAGAACGCGGAAAACCCCCCTACAGGAACCGAACTAGTCAAGGGGACCGAGGAGGTCGATTCCTCTGTTGTAAAGATCGTGCCGGACCCACGAGCTTTAGATGCTGCAATTTTTTCTAGATTGAGCAAGATAGTTAAGGACGGTTCTGAGGTCCCGAAAGGTCCAGAAGAGGAGGCTCTTAAGGACATTGGTGGTTCCCAGGCTGATGTTGAGCAGAATCAAGATATCTCCCAAGCTGAGACCGGGAAAAATTTCGCATAATGATTGTTCTTTAACTGGCCTGGTTATTTTTCCGTTGTTTTGTTCGCTAATGTGGACCATGATGTTGGCACATCCCTTTTGCATCTTTCTATCTACTTGTAAGAACATATCTCGATTTTGAATGAATGAAGGCCTTTCTTTTCAGTAGTTTTGTGTATTTTTTATGCTAAGTCATGAACCTCGGATTTCGTAAGTTTTGAAATTAACTTAGGTTTATGATGTCGTTTTTTACGGCTTCCGAAATGCTTTGAGTCTTTTTCATAAAACATCAACTAAGAACCGATTTAAGGCAATTGAGGCATTTTTTCAGAACGTCAGTTAAAAAACCGATTTTAGGCACTTAGGGCCCTTTTGCAGAACGTCAGTAAAAAACCGACTT
Organism: Striga asiatica; assembly: GCA_008636005.1. NCBI lineage: Eukaryota > Viridiplantae > Streptophyta > Magnoliopsida > Lamiales > Orobanchaceae > Striga > Striga asiatica. The sequence continues at coordinate 465,030 of BKCP01005794.1, read as the reverse complement.
TAGGCACTTAGAGCCTTTTTACAGAACGTCAGTTTGAAAAACTGACTTTAGACATTTAAAACCTTTTTACAAAATGTTGTAGCAAATTTTTTATGTTTTTACCGAGTACCGAATCGAAGGATTCGTTCCCCGGGTCGATCTCTCGAGGAAGACGGTTCGGAATTTAGCGTTAGTCTTGATCACACACGAAAAGAAAATAAGTCCTAAACACTCTAATCACGGTTGATTTGGGGAATCAACTAAAACAAGCTAGAACTAGAAAAACAATTTAAAGAAATAACAATTAAATTTCTAGAGAAAAAGAAGAAGTTCTAGGGGTCGGGAAATCTCATCAAGTCTTAAACTATGTTGAACGCTTATTTTTTCGGTTACGAGATTAAACAAGCCTACACGTCTAGAGGACTATGCTCAATAACTCTTCGTAACAAGAGCACAAACATAAACGATAAATTCATTCAAACAGGCAACACATAGACAATACTTTTACGAACATGTCTACTCTATACGAGCCTAAATCGACCGACGTCTCCCCTCTCGGTTCTAAACGTCGATTAACTAGGTTAGAATGGTGATCAATCAACTAACCATATAATTCACACAACTCGTATAGATTGAACAAAACACATTCCTCATAATTCAAAACAAGAATCAAAATCCCTAACCCTAGGTGAATGGATTACCTCATGCTTAGATTCAATTTCATGTTAACCGGAATTAAGAACATAAAACCAATCAACAATAATAAAATAGAATTGAAAAACTTACAATCGGATTAAGAGTTGCAAGATTTCAATCCAAATAACTTTGTGTCCAACAATCCAAGCATGAGAGAAAAAAAAAAAAAAGTGGAGAAATTTATCCTAACAATATTGAGTTTTTGGAGAGAAAAATTGAAAGGAACGATATTGGGGATTGTTCCTTAGGTCTGGGGGTTCGTTTTCATATATAGAGCTCGAAAAACGGAGTTAAAACGAGTAAAAACAGAGAAAAATAAAAACAGGGTCGAACAGGTCGCGACTCGCGAGTTGACTCGCGAGTCGCGAGTCGGACGGGTCGTGGGGTCGCGCAGCTGGTCGGAGGCTCTGTTAAAGTCGCGAGTCGCGACTTTGCTCTCGCGAGTCGCGACGTTTCTCTCGCGACTCGCGACTTTGGACTGCACTGCGCCATTTTACGTTTCGGGCTCGTTTGGGCTCATCCGAACTCGGAATTGAGTTCCGTTTTTTGCTACGCGTCACTAACGAACCCATCTATCCAATTGTGCTCTCAAAACCAGCTTTTCTTGAAGAGAAAATTCGCTCGAAGCTCCTGACCTACACACCAAAAACGACAAAACACAAAAGAAAACTGGAAAAACAAATGAAAAACACCTAAAGACTCAAGATGAAGGAAAACACATAATAAAACATGGAACAGACTAAAAACTAAAGAAAGGACCTAAAAAGGGGGAAAAAGAAAGATAAAATAAACACGAAAAACGCAACAAAAATAGGACAAACAATTGCGTATAAGGAATTTACAAGGCCAAATGAGCCAATTGGTGGAACAAATGGACCGACTAGTGTATCGGCTGGAAACGAGTCCAATGAGTTCGAGCGTCATCCATTCGTACAGCGAGGACCTTGAGGAACTTGAAGAGCGCACACACGAGCCGGAGAACGAGAAAATCACGAATATCGAGAAGAATGAGAGCGAAAAAGAAAACCAAGCTGCAGAACATGGGGCTGAGCAGCAGAATACAGGGATACCCCATACTCGACCGGCTGTAGCCAAAAGGCGTACTGTTCTTTCCGCTCTTGTGCCGATAGAAGCTGAACCGTATCCTATGTATTCTAATATGAAGTGGGTGTTGAGCAATGATGCATTGAAGCACGTCTTGGGCCTTGATATACCTTCTCTTGAGACGATCGAGCAAAACACAAGGCATGAGTGGGATTTTATTGAGGCGGTGACCGTGATCGACCGCGGGTTTCTACACATTCTTGAGGAATTAGCGTCATGGAGGAAAGATCCGGTGAAACACCCAACACCGGAGAGTGAGAATTTCGAAGATCATGGAGTGGTGAAATTTGTGGCTCCCTTGAGGCCACCTCGGAAGCCGCCATGGACCTTTTGAAGAAAGGGAGTAATAAGTCGGGCCAACGACAATAAAAAGAGGCGCTTGTTGGGAGGCAACCCAATAGTGTGCGTAGTTCGGCGACCTTCACCTGCATTGACTAAGGTTAACTCGTTTCTTTTACCTCTATTTTTGCTGTTATGTGTTATTTGAGTGTCGATGATATATGCAAACTCTAAGTTTGGGGAGGTGGTTTCTTGGTGAACATTCATGATTTATTATGTCATTGTATTTTTGCCTCTTAGAGTTTGAGTCTTAGATTGATTACATGATAGTTGTTTGTCGTGTGTGAGTGTGAGATTGCATGTACGTGGAATTTTGCGATGATGACATGAGAGTCTGTTTGGATTTATTGTGCTAGTTTAAATGGCTTGAGTTAATTTTATTTGGTTAAATTCTTAAGGTGTTCTTATTTTGGGGACAAAGGCATGATGGTTGATATTTTTGTGATTCATTTGTGGTGAGTTGGTTTGTGGCGATTTGTGTTGTTGACATGTGCTTGTGATTGCTTTAATCAATGTTGATTAAGTTTGGGGACTTGAAGTTGAAAGTTGGGGTTTCTATGTCTCATAGTCGAAAAAAAGAATAATGAGGATGGAGGAATAATTGGTGGAGTTGAAAAGTCGTTTGGCACAAAAATAAAAAAAAATAAAAAAAAAAGAAAGCATGGGCTGCAACAGCTGCCAATCTGTGGGGGCTCTAGTGTATAATTCCAATATTTTTCGTATGTAGATGAGCACGAAAGGCTAAAACTCACGGGTTGTGACGGAGCTGCCGTTCCCTAATTCGAAAAAAAGAGAGAGAAAAAAAAGAGAATAAAAAAAAGAGAAAAAAAATAGAGAAAGAGACATTTAGACTTCGACTAGAAACGGAAGGGAACTTGACTTGTTAGCAAAGAGAAAAGAAAAATAGAGAAAGAGACATTTAGACTTCGACTAGAAACGGAAGGGAACTTGACTTGTTAGCAAAGAGAGGGGTGTCATGAGTTGCATTGATTGGTGTATTCGTTATAGAGATTGACAAACTATGGTGGTCACTTGAATTGATACTTGATATGTTGGAGTTCCTAGAATGATTTCATCTTGAGTCTGGATACATTAATTTGAGTTGTTTGAACTATGCACTTATGTGAGAATTGTGAGGACCTGAGTAAAGTTTCACGTACTTGTTTTCTTGTTCATCTACGTTCTTATAGTCCTAAGTTGCTTGGGGACAAGCAATGGTTTTTGTTTGGGGAGATTTGATTAGTCGAAAAAAGTGTATATTTTGTATATTTATTAGTGTGTTTATATACGTTTAATTTTTATCTCACTTATATGTTTTTCGACTTATTTATTTATTAGATGGATTTGAGTGCTATGATATTTTTGTGCATTATTTTCATACTATTAGGCTACTTTTATGGACGGCGAGATATTAAACGGATGTTCCGACTGACAGAATATGGGGGTGTCCCGTACTGATCCAACAGCACCCCATACTCGGCCTAACAACTACCCAATTTCAGGCCCATTGAGGAATATTTAAATAAAGACCTAGGGTTTTACATGGCGGTTTTGGAGAATAGAGATTTAGTGGGTCAAATAATTTTATGAGCCCAATTATCAAAAGAGGAATTGGCATCCACCAAAGACTCAGGCTGCGTGGGGGATTTAATTGAGGTCATGCATCCATTATTTATTGAATTGAAAGGAGACTCACGTACAGCAATTGAAAAAAGAGCTGCAGCCGCAACATCACGTAGAAAGAAAGAAAGAAACGCGAACAGAGAAAGCACTTGCATACAGACAGAAGAACTCGGCAATCGCGGAGGGAGGCCGCACCCGTACACGAGGGAGATAATTAATCTCTATCTTTTATCTATTATTTATTTTTATTTATTATGTTATAATAGACTTTTATTTCTAGTTCCGGGGAAGTTGAACCCTACGACTTGATGATGTTTTGATCGATTTTCGTGTTTGATAATTTCAATATCTTTTTGGAATTGTTTGTGTTATTTTGAATAATTAACCATGATGTGTTTAGTCTTGTTTAGATTGATCACCTAGATTAGACTTTTCATATCTACATCTGACCTTCAATCTGTAATTGTTGTTGTGTTTAATTCATAAGAGGTAACCGGAAGACGGTAACTACTGGGGATAACACGGCCTATTTAAGTGAACGACCGCGGTTGAGTTCACTACTTAGTCTAGTCTATTTTTTAAATCGTAAAGCGGCTAATTGTATTAAATCTTGAAAATGTTTTTCTGGACTGTACAAGAAGTCAGGTTTAATCGTAGAGCGTCTCGCGGTTAAATTAAAAATAAGGAAAATTTTGGGTAACAGACCGTGTCGTTACCTAGTGCTAGTAATTCCATAAGATAGCGGGATTTGATACCAAAGTTGATTAGACGAGTCGGTCGAGGGTGTAAACGGAACCGTGACTAGAAAGTTCTCTTCATTTATTTATTTTTATTTTTATTTTCATTGTTTAGATATTATTTGCTTCATTAGAATATTAGTTAATTTTATTGCTTTTATAATTCAGTTAATACGAGAAATATCACAATTTGATTCACACTCCTCGTGGGATCGACCCTTTCTTGCCGCTACTACTAGTTAATAAAGGTTAGCTGAGGAAAAATATAAATTTTAATTTTGCCGCGTTGCGGCGCGCGGTCAGGTGAGGATCGCATTATCTGGGGATATGCTGAAGATGGTAAATTCTCCACGAAATCAGCTTATAAGGCCTTAGCTCGTTTGGAGAAGGACTACGACCAACCCTTATGGAAGATCATTTGGCGTGTTCCCGTACCGCAAAGAGCACGTACTTTTTTATGGTTGGTAACCAAAGAGCGATTACTGAACAATTGCGAGAGAGTGAGACGGCATATCTCGGCTTCAGCAGACAGTGACTACTGCGGAGAACGTGAATCGATAGTTCACGTTATACGCGGCTGCCCATTGGCCGCAAATCTTTGGTACCGCCTGCTGCTGGTAGGTCATGATGGGAATTTCTTCCATCAACCCCTCAAGATTTGGTTACGTAAAAATCTAGTGAGGTTAAGGGCGGGAGTGAGCGTGAAATGGAGTAGCCTATTCTTGATTGTCGTTTGGCGCCTTTGGAAATGGCGGAACGAGAGGATTTTTCAACAACATTCACTTACGGTCGAGGCAAAAATAGCCTAGGTGATGAGACTGGCTAAGAGTTACTCGCGGGCAGAAGCAGATTATGTAAGGGTTGGTGCAGCTTTTCATGTCACACGGATGATTAAGTGGGTTCCACCGGGGTCGGGATGGGTGAAGATTAATACAGATGGTGCGTTCGACCCTAGTACAGGTTTGAGCACCACGGGGGGTCTGCTCCGTGATGAGGTGGGCTGCTGGATAGGGGGCTTCCTCTTGAATATTGGACATTTCACTATAACCGGTGCGGAGCTCTGGGGTCTTTATCAAGGATTGCAATTGGCATGGGATTTGGGGTATCGACAAGTAATTGTCGAGGTCGATAGCCAATGTGCGACTAAGATGATTGGCAAACCTGAAGCCGAGGCAGGGGCCCATGTGTCGATGGTGAAGGCAATTCAGGGGATTATTCAAAGAGAGTGGAACGTTCGAATACAACACGTTCATAGGGAAGCAAATTACGCAGCAGATCATATGGCGAACTTGACAGCTTCTTTCCCGTTTGGGCTACAGCGAGTAGTTTCCCCTCCCTCAGGACTGGAAGCTTGGTTAGAGCATGATATTATGAGGTTGTTGTATCCCCGTCGAGTCCTAATATAACCCCTTGGCCTCCTTCATTGTACCAAAAAAAAAAAAAGAAGGGAGGTTTTAGTGGGATGTAAATAACATTATGGACTTACTATTACCACTAATATTCATTATGAAACTTATTCATACAACTATATACAATGCATATAATGGTTTTAGTTCATGTATTTTATCAATTAATATAATTAGGATATAACAGTTCTTGTATTCATAGTTTATGATTCAAGCAAATTTAATGGATGTAGATGCTCTCAAAACCGCAAATTTGATTCTTTCAATGCATCTAGTTATAACTTATGTCTATTCTAAGGTCTATCTTTATACGGTTTATAAGGATAATTTGATCGGAAGTGCTATTCATGGTTGAGAGATTAACTTTGAGCTTTGCTATAGGTTGCAACTATATCGATAAAAGTAAAAACATGTAAAACCGCCATTCTAACTAACTGTCGTGTAGAAACAAATCAAGTTGTCTCGGCTATCCATTTTCCCATGCGTTGTTTGTTCGGTCTTTGTATTTTATTTTCCTTGAAATTGTTAAAAATCTAATAATAAGAACAGAAAAATCAAAGTTTCATCTTCTATAGAGTATTGAGATTACAGTGACTCTTTCAAACAACAAAACAAAATCTTACAGCACACTACGATATTAAAACCTTAGTACGATCCACACATCAAATCTCATATTCATCCAACGGACTAGGATCGATCTTGGCAAGATCACAAATATCTTGAATTTTATCAAACTCGGCAAAATACTTGACGTCCAATGTCAGCCATGCTTCAATCCCATCCCCCTTTCTCGTGTCTGTTAGCCACAACACATTGACAAATGGCCATTCCACGTCACTCCCCGCATCGCATTTTGTAAGCCACAAAGGCATCCCCCACCCGAAATCAATGCCGTAAAACCCGAAATTGCACCAGCTCGAAATCGACAAGTAATCGGCATTTTCAGGAAATTCGCTCCAAGATTCCTTCTGGTTCTCACAGTAGCCTGAAAACCCATTTTCCCCCTGCATTTGTTTTACGAAATCGACGTCCACTTTGCTTATCGCATTTCGTATTTTGTGAAACAAGGTTTTCAGGTCCCTGGAGTGGAAAAGCAAAAGAAATGAATTTTCGTGATATTGAAGAGAGACCATTTTGCATGTTCATGAGAAAAATCAATATAGAGAAATGGACTTTTCAAGAAATATATTATTAATTTGTTGGATATTTGGTGAAGTGACTCACCAAATAATTCATTCTAAATTAACACCATATTAGATCATATTTCAAGAACAAAGACACTAGCGCGCTTTTTTATCAAATAATCCGTTCAAAATGAGTTTTTTTTGTTAACTAGAGTTAATTTTGAAAAATGTACGTCGTATGATTAAAATTATAATAGATAGTAAAAATTGGAAATAATAGATAGTAAAAATTATGTGAGTGGATGAATAAATAGCGAATTAAAATTGATGTGATGTGTAATAATGATTCGTTTGTATTATTTAATTATATGAATAATACTGAGGATAGTCAAGTTGAGTTAAAACTGAGTTCAATTTTGAGTATAAATTAAATGTGAGTCTATTAAATTATAAACAAAGCATGCCCTAAACTTCAGATTGTGTTCATAATAATCCCACACCTGTCGTGCTCGTCGTTATTGTCGCTAGAAGCCGGCACGAGCCACACGAAATTGCCGAAACTATCGTCTCCAAACGGTGGGTCGTTTTTCCTCCGCATGTTGATATTATGCGTCAATAGCGACATCAACCGACCACCATTCTCGGATATGGCGACTTTCTCATTCACCCGAGCGCACGCCAGCATGAAACACCTCCACACGAAAGCCGACACTGTCTCGACTCTCGTGGGCCGCCTAATTTCGACCCCTTTACCCACCAGCCGGGCACGTAGGGCCTCAATCGACGTGGCATCAAACACGTACCGCCTCATCACTGTGCTCCCGAACTTGAAATACCTCCTCATGACCGAGAACAAGTGGGCCTCCCTCCGCATGCCCGCGTTCTGCGGGAACAGATACTGGGCCGAGAAATCCGGGCCTAGACCCTCGTCCAGGCCACGGGCTTTCGCGGCCCACGACTTCATGAACTGGCCCACCGTGGCCCCATCCATGACTTTGTGAAGGAAAAGTGCGCCGATGGCTACGCCGCCGCAGATGAAGAAGTTCAGCTGGACCATGGCCACGTTGGATCCGGGCCCGGGCTCGGCCCAAGTGAGCTGGCTGGGGATGTGGGCCCGGGTGGCCAGTGGGTTGGGTTTCTTAAGGAACTCGGATAGGGTCGTTTGGAATTTTGCGACCGTGAAAGGGACACCCTCGTCATTGCAGTCAATGGATAGCTTGTCCTTGACTCGTCCAGCCAAGGAGTAAAAGTGAATTAAAGTTGACGAGAGTGATTTTTTTAATGTTTGTGTGGTTCGGGAAATGGAGTCGGGTTTGGGCGTGATTTCCGGGTTCGGATAGTATAAAACGAGTGGGATGTAAATTGGGGGGACGATTTGGTCTAGTAAGGAGAGCTTGTGGGTTTTCAAGACATGTGGAGTTGGGGTTGAGGGTTTGATGTTCTCTTTTGAGATTATTTCAAACTCCATTTTCATTGTTGTTAGGAAGAAGGGTTGGCTTTTTGTTCACTTTGAAAAATATTTATTTGGTGTGTTTAATCTTTCTTGGATTGGCAATTGATGAAGTTAGGAAGGTTTGTGCATTTGCAATTAAGATCATGCATACATGCATATATATATATATATATATATATATATATATATATATATATATACATAACCCCACTAGGAATAAGAACTTTTTATCCAATTGAATGTGGAATTAATAATGCTCTTGCTCTTTGAGATTCATACGGACAACATAAATAGGTCTTAGAAAGTGGCTCACCTAACTATTGCTTCAGTTCTAACAAACGACACCAACCTACCCATGGTTGAATCATTGTTTCCATAAAGAATAAAGAGAAAAAAATGAATGGGAAAAACAAATGCAAGGAAAGAGGATAGTGGGGTTTCTGGGTAGCTGGAAAAGAAATATATTGAGATGAAAGAGATTTAAGTGTGGAATATTTAATTTACTATGCTAGAAAATAATGATAAGTATAATTGGGAGAAGACGGCTGAATTCAACATTTAAATTGCATATGTATATGTTGGTAAATATTGAATTTTGTTTAAACAGCGTAATAATAATACATAGTATAATACTAATAACATAACAATTTGACTGTTTTATCACAATACTAACTATTTTTTTCACCAAAATCCAAGATTACGTTATAGAGTTTTCTCGTTATGAGATGGTTTCGTTGTTATTTTTAAACGTAGATTATATACACATCACTGATCTTTATGTGTATCTACAACTAAAAAGAATAACGGAATCATCCCGTAATGGAATTTTAGCGTGCTCCTAAATTTTTATCCCAATATATGTTATAGCACATAAAAGTTTATATAAGATGAGTGTCTTTTTTTTTTTATGTCGTATTATCTATGATGAAACACTTCTATTCACTGAAAGATGAAGGGAAAATGTCACTTTTGGTTATATATTTATTTTTTTTTTTTTTTTGATGTCGTTTTATCTATGATGAAACACTTCTACTCACTGAAAGATGAAGGGAAAATGTCTTTTTTGGTTCCTCAAATATATTATATTTTTGTTTTTGGTATTCGAGGTTCCAACTTAATCAGTTTTGGTTACTTAAGTTTTAAATTTAATTGGTTTTTGTCTAAACGTTAAAAAACTGTTAAAATTAACTGCCACCTTCTGCCGCCACCCTCTCCGATGGTGGATTTCAACAAATCATATGTTATTTGGAAGCCCTCGACTTGGCCTATCCAACGATATCTTTTATTTAATCATATGGTACCTCAAAATTCGTCAAAATCATTATTAAAGGTTCAAATATTTTTGGCCAAAATACGTACGCCTTAAAGTTCGACTGAGTGTTAGTGAAGATCTCACCGTTGAATTTTTTATGAATAATATAAGTATGGAAACCAATGTTTTCAGGAACTCAACGGTATATTTCGATGATCAATCGAGTTTCTAGATCATTGGAGATAAGCCAAAAAAAATTGTCCAGCTTTCCGGTGAGTTGTGGCGACTGGTATTGGAAACTTCAACGGCTTATCACCACCGATCGAGAGGCTCGATTGATGATCAGGCTACACCATCGGAATCCTCATGAAATGATGTTTCCATATTTATATTTGTCGTGAAAAACGGATGGTCAAACTCAGTAGCACTCGGGCAAACTTAAATACGTATTTTGTTTGAAAACATTGGGACTTTTAACAGCAATTTAGAAAACTTCAAGGTATCATATGATGAAATAAAGGTGACGTTGGATAGATCGAGTCAAGATCTTTAAAATGGTATATGATTTGTTGAAATCCACCACCGGAGGCGACGACAGCGGTTGGCGAAAGGCAGCGGCCGTTAGTTTTAACAGTTTGTTTAACATTTGGACCGAAAGCGAGCAATTTAAAACATTAGTGGGTAATGTTTTTTTTTTTTAATTAGATAATTTCAAAAGATCTAATTACAATTTCAAGAATTTTGATTATATTTCAATTTAGTCCATTGGCCAAATATATAATTTATAAAAATGTATAAAAAATGTATAATTTCAAGATTTGAAGACATTCTTGAAGATCCAATGCATTCAAAGTTGAAAATCGACGTTCAACCCGTAGCCAAGCATTCGAATCGCCGAAGTTCGTTCAATGAAGAAAAAAGCCAAGAAGAAGAAAAAGAGGCGGCAGCTCTTCTCCGAGACGTAAAGAGACGACATCCACTCGTCTCATATCATTTCAAGAATATCAATGGCGTTCAACCAACATTCAAACCGTGTTCATTGAGAAGTTAAGCAATATGATGTTTGATCCGAGAAAAAGCTATCAAGCCCTCGACTCAACGTTATGCAAGTCTAAATCCATATTTGAAGATCCGAACACAAATTCAAGAAGAGAAGAATCATAAGAGACATATAAACATATAATGATTGTACTCGCAAAATCGTTTGATCGAAATAAAATAAAGATGTACAAAAGTTTTATGTTTTTCATAAAATTTATAGTTATAAAGGTATAATTTTTATTTTTTTAGCCATTGGATCATCCAATATAATGGCTAAGATATATTATTATTTCTTTCAATGAATACCATTCTCACCGGAGCGCGACCTCTAATAGCATGACAAATGCAATTTGGTATTATGAGATAAGACCTAAATTTGGTAGGCATAATTCTTGAAATAGTTTGACAAATGCAGTTCGGTATTATGAGATAAGACCTAAATTTGTAGGTATAATTCTTGAAAATTTTATCACGGCGTTCAACGAAGTTTCACAAGTCGAGTGTAGGTGAACTTAGGGCAATTATCCAACTTTGTGTAGAGCACACGAATTATAAGATAAAAAAACATGAAGATTTACTCGGTAATTTTGCCAGTCGGGGCAGGTGGATAAATTCCTAGCATATTTATTCCCGTTTTCAATAATTTAAGTGTGCTAAACAGTTTTAATTAATAAGCATGCATGAATTTCATCATATTTGGTTATTCTGGAGCGCACTATTGAGTGATTAAAAGTGTCTCCTCTGTTGGAAAAGAGGCTGTTAGTTGATGCCGTTTTTGTGAGTGCTCAGTTGCCAGCAAATACTAGCATTTGAAAACTGTAAGCGATAGCAGAAAAAAAAAATGTCACAAGACGAAGTTATTAATAACATCAGTGTCAACTATTATATTTATATATGTAATCGATTATTATTAAGAATTATTTAGAGTTCATTTTTCCATTTTCACACACATTTTGTGTGTGTGTGTGTGTCAATATACGGGTGAATTTCAACAATTAAGAGTATTAAACATTGGCGATTTGTAATATAAACATTTTCATTTTTGCATGTCCCATCAAAATTCATCTCAGTTGAAACTACTTGAAACAGAACATTACATGGACCACATTCGAGTTATTTTCACTACCTTCTAATAAACCGTAGACCTGGTTAAAAACATGCAAATTTTGGAAAATGGGAAGTCGCCACCATCTTTTTATAGGCATGCTCATAAATGTCGCAATTAGACATGAGAAGCATTTTCAAGTGTAACTAATAACTAATCTGTATAAGAGCAAAACAAATTCAAGAAATGCGGATATGGCCAACAGTTGAAGGTAACCTAAACAAATTAATCAGCTTCAGTTTGTTTTCTGAGTTTAACAATTCAATTACAAAATAGAATTTAATTGCTACTCAGCCGCAACAATGGGTATAGTACAGTATATTCCTACTTCAAATTCCAAATTTGAAAATCTAGCAAGGCATGGCGACCTAAATGCTTTCTCCTGGGGGAAGCTCGGCAAGTTTTGGTGGAGCACCAAGCACCCTTTCCATGTCAAAACGGACTTCGATATTTCGGATGCTATAACCAACCACCATAAGCCAATAAAGTAGCTTTGCAAGTTCCACAGCACTTGTTTCTGTCACACTAGTCTGTAAAACACAAATTATGAAAAGCTCAGTAACAATATTGTAGAGAAAATGCCTAGTTAAAATTGGACATGACAATGAAGCCTGAATTGCAGTGCAAAAGACTTTCTTCAAAACACGAAGTTGACCGGTATCAAGCATCGAGTTTCAACTTATGGCCAGCAATGACATTATTGAACTATAGGACAACAGATAAGTCAACTCTCAACCTACAATTAAGCTTTTTATGGCTACCAAATCATTTCTCTACAATGTAAAGGGAGATTTTTAATTTTGGTTTTGCCTCCTAAATCCTTCTTAGACAAAACCTGCAATTATGCTTCAATCGAGTACCCATCAGAAAAATAAGAATGACATTCCTACCCTTAATTCCACATTTGAGAGTTACATGAGTGGTTTTCAGTGCGCTCCCCGTCCCTAACAACTATGAGGTGAACTGATGAAATAGCATAGTAGAGGAGCTTGTTTGTCTGAAAAAATGTTTTAAGGACATAAAATAAATTTTTTTTGCAAAGATGAAGATGCCAAAGAAAATCCCATAAAAAGGTCACAGCAATACTGTTGTAGGAATACAAGTTAAACACACACACACATATAATGAAAACATTAGTATACCATTATCCAGGACGAATGCGAATTTAAAGCTCCAATTTAACGACAGAGCTAGTCAGTGCTTACCTTCATCTGGCTAGGATCGGAAACCGCCAATAGGCGTTTTATGAATGTGTTCATTGCCACCACAACATCCTCCCCGGCGCTACTTGTTAGCTCCTAAGTCACACAAAGAAATCAATTCAGAATAAGAATTTTTGCACAATAATGCTATTAAATTGAAATAATGAAGTGGGCACTATCAATTTAGTCTTGGTAACACTGACATATAACGGAATGCAAAGTCACGCCAAACCCAATTTCACTACCTATATTCAAATTGTTCAGTATTCATAACTAGCTAAATGTAATTAATACCGACATGCACCTTCCTACCCTTCCTGCAGTTTATTTGGTCAACGTATTTATATATACATGTTTGTTCTGTTTCTATCATAATCAGGAAAAAGAATGTTTTAGCTGGGACCACAAACCAAGCTGCTTGTCAGATTTCTTCTTACCTTGAGATTTTGAGGCTCAAGAGTTTTGAGATAGTCCAGCAGTTCATTCTGTCCGTTCGAAGATTTTCTCACAACCTGGCGATTTAGTTCCTCAATTTCTGCTTCGAGTAGCTCAATGTATTTCACAGCATCAATTGCCTCGGGACCCGAGACGTTGTTCCACCTAATAACTTCACCTGACACTTTTTTCTGAGTGCCTGGGGCATAATCTGGCACATCCTATGCCACCGAAAGTGTAAGTCAGAAAAACCACAGCTCAAACTCAAGTGTTCTACTACGCAAGGGTCAATGGAGGTATATGATTGTGAGGAATATAAAACAACTAAGAATGCAACTCACTAATTGATCATACGAAAAGTAGTCTGATCATTTAAGGCAATTGAGACAGATATTTGCCACAGGTCATGCAAGAATATCAGAATGCAGCGCTGTAAGGGTCCTCCAGATAACATCTAGTTCACAGGAATATAAATTTGTTTACCAGGTTATACGGTTATACCTGATATATAAGGAGTTACATTAGAACCTAACCAATAATTTTTGCGAGTGAAAATTTTGTTTCTTATGCTTAACCTTTCCATAGATCCATGGAGGATAAACAGAAACCCTTGCAATGACATTACCAGTTTCCTTAATATCATCATCCACTGAATTTTAATATCCATCGTGAAGATCATCAACATCACAGTGACCAAGGATACTTTTGTTGAGATTAAAATCTATGTTGCATAATTTGCTGGTGCATGCAACTAATTTGAGATTTTCTTTACCACTACCAAAATCTATGGCAGGATAACTCTCAAGGTGATGCACTTACATGGTAAATATTAAAAGTACTCGGAGTCATTTTTCATCTCCACATTTCATTAGCTATTCTCTTTCTCAACAAGATTCGAAACTAACAGAAAATAACCGATTGCGGAAATTGTGAGGAAAAGAATCTCACCTTCACCTCTTTGGTTTCAGGAAGAGAAACTTGTTCCAAGCTCTGTTGCAATTCCAACCGATACTGAGCATTTCTAAACATGTACCCAGTCATCAAAACACTGTACATTAGCTGGGCCAAATTTTCAGCAACCTGGAACATAGAAATGAATGACAATGTTATATGGCACTCCAAAGGCCTACTTCCAGCTCATAAATTGCTACCTTGGAAACACTGTCAAATTTAGATGGTGATAAAACACTTACAGTGGTAACTGTAAGTGCGAAAAATTGTGGAGGCAGAGTTCCAATCATATTTGTCACTGTTTGGCGCATAGCATCGACTACCTAGAGTAAGAACATCACAATATTAGGGGGAAAAAAGCATTCAGCACAAGCATTCTTTAAACCCAATATTAAACTGCTCAAATTTTATCACAAGTTAAAGAATGACCAAACAAATGGACACCCTTTAAGTATATAACTGAGTCATAAATCACTAAAAGTCTAAAACTCACATACAGATTTCCCAAACACTTGCGGAAACATATTAAACAAAGCCATATGCCCAGTACCTGCTGAGGCGCCCTTCTGACAAACAACTCCATGAATTCAGGCTTCACATTCTGCACGTACTCCAGCAGAATCTCCCTCCTGCTCTTAGGCTGCACAACAAGTAAAATAAATAAATAAATAAATAATAAAGAAAAAAATGTTCTTTATCCTCTTCCCACGAAAAATCTGAGTAAGAATAAGCTAGATTAACCGAAGTCCCGTTGGGAGGTTTTGAATCGCCGGCATTAGGCGAACTATTCTTGTCACTTTCAGCCGCTCTGACGACTGTGAATTTTCCTATGTAGTTAGAGAGCTTTCTCGGAAACCGGAGGAAAGGGGGAGGCTGAGCATATGACGGCGTAAAAGAAGGCGAGGAAGAAGAAGACGAAGGGAAAGATTGGGATGATGAAGATGAGAGAAAGGAAGAAAGTTTCAATGTTAAAGACGACATTTCGAAGTGAGGTAAATTAGTCGAGAAATATAATTCGAAGCTCTCCCCTTTTTTCTCCGTGTTACTACAATAAATGCTCCTTTCTGTATTAACTGTTAAAAATTTAAAATGGCAAAGATGTGACACGTGAGGCAAATTTTGCGGCCGACCACTTGGCGAGTTTGGTGTCCCTTTGTTCGATTGAATTTTATTTGGTATCTCTTCCTCCCACTAGTTTGAGAGATTGGCTCCAGCATGATGTGATCGGGTTTCCTACCCCCGTCGAGTTTTAATTTAATTCTTAAACCTTCGGTCTCCTTTATNTAAAGCATATCATGTTTAAAAAAATCTTTCTTTTACTTAAATGGCCATTTTATTATTTTTGAAAAAATAAATTGCCACAAATATTTGGATATAGGGAGAGAGAATTTTCTCTCCTCAATCAAATCAATAACTAGTACAATACTCGTATACTACTCGAGTACTTAAATATATTAATATTTGTACAATAAAAAATTAAATAATTTATAATTTTATTATGAAATTATGTATGATGAATATGAAGTAATAATAAATAACTAACAAAATGATAATTAATTCAAATGGTGCTCGTATTTTTACACTAAATTTGTCAAAAATGATATTTTTAATTATATTTTTAAAATTGTATATGTATAAAACTAATATTATTTACAACTCCATATATCTGATTTGTTTTTTAAATAAAACAAGTTTTGCTGTATTGTGATTATACTTTATATTTATAGAGTCAGTGTCTCACGTCTATTAATTTTTCAAATATTTTAAATTTATATAATTTTGAAGTTAGAATTTACGTAGAAATATATTATTTTCTAACCATATGAAATGAAAAATTATTTTTATATATTATTCTTTCATATTTACTATTTTAAATAACATAATAACATTCAGTTTTTTACAATCTATTTAAATTGAGAAATAATATTTATTAAAATTTATTTTATGTAATACTCCCTCCTATTTTTATTATTTTTCACTCTGGTTTAATTGATCATTGATTAAATAAATGTCGTTTTGGCTATTTTGTTTATACTAGTACGAATCCCGTGCAATGCACAGGTAAGAGATATTCGTTAATATTTGTAATTAAAAATATAGAATCAATATATAATACAATTTACCTATATTAATTTATTTAAAATGTTATATGAATTTAAATTGTGCAAAATTACATAAAACATGTCTATTTAAAATTAATACACAACCCGTACGGTGCACATAATTGATAATAAATTACATTATATTTATTTCAAATTAAATGTCATTTTAAAATTTTTATTCAATGTGGTTCTATAAAATAATTATGTTGATAAAACTTTATCATATATTTAAAAATCTATGTGAATAATAAGTATAATATTAAAATTTATATTATTTTATTAATTAAAATAAATTTATTTTTGTATAAACTATCCAAATTAAAAAATTTAAGTAATTGTGTAATTTATTAAACTATAAATAATTGACTGTTCTATTTACGTCCAAGTTAATATTGACCCATAAGTTATGAATAATCACTTATTGCATTTTAAATTTGGAACCCAAATTTGGACTACACAATAATCTCCTCATATATTATATATATCTATATTTTACTAATCTCAAAATTGTCTAGATTTGTTGTCGGTTACATTGTCGTTCAAATTTATCAACTAATTATTTATAATTAAATTATAGATTTTAAATTTTACTAACAAATATTTATTCAAAAATTTTTAATTTTCAAGAGGAATACATACTAATTTGCCGAATTCATGTCATCATTATCTTTTGGCAAGTTATTATAGAAATATGATAAAATTTGAGAACCACATCACCTTAATTTTATAACAAATCAACCTAAAAATCGACTTTCATACCCATGCTAAATAAAATTCATACCACTTATTTTATTTTCAAATTTCCAAACACACCTCTATTCATACCATTTAAATTCGGACATTCTATATCAAAATAAAATTGCCCTATTTTTATTCATCATAATACTCAACTATTATTTTATTATCGTTATATAATATGTATTAAGATAATTTTTTTAATTAACCACCCAATTTTATTATATGCAAATATTTTGATACATTTAACAAACTAAATTTTATATTCTTATAGCTTAGACAACACGAAATTCTATTTATGCTAAGTAGTATAAGAACTAAAACTCAACGAATTACATTATAAACATTTTAAAACACAAAAAAAAATATACATTTCAATATGAATGGCCGTTAAGGCGAGATTAAATTATTTATCGGGAAACCCGTGCTTCAGGCAGGGCTAAAAATTTCAAATATTGATTTGTTAAAAATTAAGCAAATCATTTATTTTATTTAAAGAAAACAAATAAATAATTTGATAGGATATTAACAAATTTAATGCATGATATATCATATATATATATATATATATATTTTGTATTATTAAAATTCATAATTTTATAACTTTTTGTTAAATTTGGAATATACTTATATTTTATTTTTAAAATAAATTAAATAGCAACCTTAGATTTCTAACTTGTTATTTTTGTAATTGACGTGTTTAAGACAATTAGTTAATATCGATTAATAGGAATAATTATGTCCATTATCAATTTATTGTACAAATATTTATTTGAAATATATTTATTAATTCAATAATAATATAAATATAATATTTATGGAAGCTTAGATTCAATGCGTGTAGGCACACCTTCATTAATATGAGGTTTGGAACAAACTAAATGTAANAATAAGCTTTGATTCGAGAGGACAATGTTATATTTGTGACGTTTTGCTATGAAGCCAACAGTAGTAGGTTTACTTGTTGTATATAGAATGTTGGCTCCACTATGGAGCCAACTGTTGACTTCATAGCAAAACTGATACTTGTGGATGAAATTGTTCATTATATAGCTCGTAGAGCTAGAAGTATATAATGATATAATTTGATATGTATACTTTTTTGTTGATTTTAGACTTACATAAAAGATATAGATTAATTACGTTATAGTAAAATATGTGTATATAACATTCTGAAATGAACTAAATAATGTCTAAATGATTTATATTTGTTTTCAATATGTGTATATAACAACATGAAATAAAATTAATGAGAATATATACTTTTAATTTTATATATGGAATGTTGCGGTTAAATGATATTAATTTATATATATATATATAAAGAGGAGCAACAAAGCATTAAATTATATTGTCATGCATTAAATTTTATTATACCTCCAAAACTTTCAACATTCAATTTTATTAGTTTTATGCATTAAATTTTATTATCACTCCAAAATTTTCAACATTCAATTTTATTAGTTTTCACATACCACCTAAAACTGTTATATTCGATTACAAAACATTTAATTTATTTATTTTTTCTTTTTTTCTTTATTCATCTCAATTGTGTAACGTTTTTTATCACCTCTTCCCCATCAATCACATTATGTAACAATCATTATTTGATATGATCTGGAAGAATTCATACTTATTTTCTTTTCTAATTTCATTTATCTTTGATTACATAAAAATAGTTTTATACAATAATTTAGGTTCCAAAATGATGTAATACTCATTCTTCGATATGATCTAACAGGATTCATGCCTATTTCCTTTTCACTTCACTAGCTACGACCGCAAAGGACAGGTACTAAGCTTTAGAGTAAACTTTGATTCATACCACTTGGACTTTCCCTAGTTTTTAAACCATTTGTTGAATGAATGTAATAAAATAATTATTTATATATGTATTATATATATATATATATATATAATTCAAATTTTTTTATACTTGAGTACGTAAAAATGATTCACACAATAATTCAGATTTCAAAATTACAAAATTAAATGATATTAATTCTAATGAATATGGAATGTTGTTGTTGTTATATATATATATATATATATATATTAAGGAAAAAATTTTATTTATGTTAAAATTAATAGATAAATCTGTTTCCATAATAAATGAAAATTACCTTAAAATAAAATTAGAATATTTTTGAAATTCGAAATTAAAGCTCTATTGGCCGAATTTTTTCGAATTTGTTAAAAAAATTACCAAGTTTAGTAATTATGAAATTTTAGGGACCACCAAAAACGGGTTACCCATCTCGCGATAGAGAGAGAAAAATCCCCAAATCCTAAAAACCAAACCCTCGTCGAGTTGAGTGGCCTTCCTCGGCAACAGTGCGGCGTCGGCCGGTGGTCGTGCTCAACCGCCACCCCTCCTCTGTTGTCCCGGTCCTCCAGTGTTGCTGCGGCGTGCCTGTGATGTTGGTCTGGATTGCCCTTCGTTCGCCGGCGTGGTAGAGATTGGAGGCAGCGCGCCCCTTGGTCGTCGATCGGCTTGCAGGTGACTGGCCGCCGGTCTCGATTGGAGGGGAGTATGCCGTTTTCTTCTCCCGCTTCTGTTACTATTTCTGATTCTGTGCGCGAATGGAGGGCCACCGGAGGGCCACCTCGAGCGGTCCTGTTTTTCGGCAGATCTCCGTTCGGGGTTGTCGGGTTCGGACGTCGGTGGTCTGCGGTTCTATTGGCTGGGTAGTGGGTTGAGAGGTGGGGTGGGGCTCTGACGGGAGTCGGAACTGAGGGCCCGAGCCGTCCCCTGTTTTGTCTAGTGGTGTTAGACGGCGGAAATCTGGTGCTCCGACGCTCGGCTAGTGGTGTTAGGCGTGCTCGGGAGGTGCTAGAGTGGGTGCGTGTTTAGTTGTCCTTCCGGTTGAGGCGGGTCGTTTTGGAGTGTGGTTTGTGTTCGGGCTCAACTTCTTGTATAGGCCTTGTGGCAGTTTCGGGAGCCGTCCCTGGACTTGGATTATCCTCTGATATTGACTGTTCTCCGCTGGTTCGAGCTGACTGATTTGCTGTGGAAGGGCTTTTTTTATTTAACTGTGTTTTTTTCTTCTTTGGTTTTGTTGTAGATTGGTTTGTTGTTCTTGTTTAGTGTGTTCGTATCTGTGTTTGTGTTTTGTCGTTGTGTTTTAGGTCTGGGCCGTTGGCCTCAGTGCACCCGAGTGTCATTTTCATTACTCTGTGGGGGTCCGACACTCGGGAATTACCCTGTGGGGGTCTTGTGTTGTTTTTTTGTTGTTGTTGTTTTGTGTGTTTGTATTTAGTGTGTTGCCGAGTATTCTAGCATTGCTAGTTTTCGGATCTAGGCGGTCTTCGGACCTGTCCTCCCAGTTTTCTCAGTCGTCGGTTGTATTATTCAGCTAGTGGCTGTAACTTTGCACATTTGTGCGTTTATATATAAATCCTCTATCGTTTCGACCAAAAAAAAAAAATTCTGAAATTTTAGGCGGAATTTCTACCTCTATTTCAAGTAAATATCAAATTTTTTTTATATAGATATAAAAATATAGATATAAATTTTTCTAATTTTTAACCTCCATCTAATACACAGTGTATCGTTTTCCATAACATCTATTAGATAGAGTTAATATTGACAAGAATTTTTTTTTTTAATTAACGTGTTGTTTCTCAAAACGATAAAATAATAAAAATCGTTTTTCATAACATCCATTAGATAGAGTTAATATTGACAATTTTTTTTTTTTAATTAGGATGTTATTTTTTAAAACGACAAAATAATAAAAATAATAAAAATAAGAGAGAGTATCCCAAACAAGAAGTAACTAACAAACAAATAAATAAATAAACAAAACGAATCTCACAAATTTCCTATCTCGTTCCCATCAAATCCGAACATCAAGATGCCACCGCCATGGAAGGGGATTGATGATTTCAATGATATTTCTTTAATTCCATTTGTAAGCTCACACATGAAGAAAAGAATCTCCTTCCTACAATCCCCCTAAAACCCTCAAATTCAGTCAACATTGTTTTCTTAAAAAAACATTTTCCAATTTACAGTCTCCTTGGTTGATTTGCAGAGCATCATAAATCATTTGTGTTTATCTGCCGTATGGTCCAACTGTAAAACTCCAAGGATCGCTCCTCGTCCCATCTTCCTAATGTACTGACTTTTGCATTATTTCATTGTCCCCGAGTCTCATCAAATATTCCCCCGTCCGCAGCAACGCCG
Source organism: Striga asiatica (assembly GCA_008636005.1). Classification (NCBI taxonomy): domain Eukaryota; kingdom Viridiplantae; phylum Streptophyta; class Magnoliopsida; order Lamiales; family Orobanchaceae; genus Striga; species Striga asiatica. The sequence continues at coordinate 443,557 of BKCP01005794.1, read as the reverse complement.
CTAATGGCATACCCGCGGCGGCGCCACCAGTACCGCCACCGCCTTATTCCCGCCATCTCGGTTGTCTCCGCTGCCATTCTCCTGCTTTTTGTTCTTATCTCTTCCCTGGCACCGCCTCCCATCGACGGCGATCACATCCATCGTCGCAGGATACCAGTAATTTCGAGCAGAAAGGTTCGTTCTGTTTGGATTTTTTCTCTTCTGCTTTATATCTCCCATGGAAATGGTAGAGGTCAAGTGTTACTATTTGGTTCTGCTGATATTTTGGCTGTAGATGAATAATGACGGCGACGAACGAAAGGAAGTGCCACTATTTCGTGTTCCGGTTAGGTCCTTTTGATTCATTTGCCTCGATGTTTTGATTGTAGTTTCTTAATCTCTGGATTTGATGTTTGTCCTAAACGCGACGTTTGTTTTTTGTTGAGATCTAGAACAATGGAGGAGTACGTCATCGGGATCTTTGGACCACGAAAAATGCAGGGTTTTATTACGGGTGCAGCAATTCTAGCAGCGCATTCGAGAGTGCGTAAACACATTTAAGATGTTAATGTTATTTGTTAATGATAAATAGGTGCTTTGTTTTCTTGTTGAAGCTGCAAGGGTGGGTTTTGTTAGATTTTTCAACATTGTGTATGTTTCTTACGTTCTTTCTTTCTTTCTTTCCTTCTTCTTTCCCCCATTTTACTATTTTTGTTGCACTCGCGTTTCGAACAACAGAAGCCTCAGCCATAACACATCCTAATCGCTACCTGGCCATTGCAACCAGTGGAGGTCTAAACCAGCAAAGAACTGGGGTACTTACTCTCTTTACTCATATTATCTCCAATTTGCTTTTGAGGAATGATTTTAATGTTCTTAGTCAGTCAACTGCTTAGGAAGAAATTTTATTATCTTGATCTATTTCTTTATGCAATTTTTTTTTCTTATTTTCTTTTCGTTTCCAGTCCCTTTTAAAAATAATCCACAGCAAGGTTGCAGTTAAATTGGAATTTAGGCATCTTTAGATTTGAAATAATTTTGATGCGCAGAAACCTACATGTACACCTATCCTGCAGTGGTTTGTCTTTCATTTATCCTTGATTTCTTCGAACAATTATGGTATAAAATGTTTAGTGGGAGAAATGTTAAACAATTGATAGGAGACAATATTACCAGTCTCTGTTATATTTTAATCCTTCTTTGCTGATGGCTAGTAGTAGTTATGGTTCTAATTTTGCAATTTACACAATTTTTATTGAAAGTCTTAGTTTTCTTTTTCCACTTATTTCATTGAAATCATCAAGAGATGTGACATAATCCTAGTCATACTTCATACAGCCAAAAAGAGCTGCTGGGATGTAGACTGATCTTGTTGAAGTTAGATTTTGTTTTCCAATTATGCAGTGCACAAATGTGTAAACATTTAGCACAGATTCCTGACATTTTTCAGCTAGAAATTCAGTTACATTGTTTTGTATTAGAGTTTAGGAGCTTAATTTGCAAATTGCACTCATTCTGAATTTTGTTATTCTTTGTTTTGCATACTTCGAGCATGCAAATAGCAGTATAGTCTAAATTCAATGTGAATGTCCTTATACATTATTTCAATGGTCAGTGTAATCTGGGGCTCCAGTTGAAGATGCTGAAATATGTTGTTATGTTGTGCAGATTACTGATGCTGTTGTTGCAGCTCGCATCTTGAATGCCACCCTTGTTGTCCCAAAATTGGATCAGAAGTCTTTCTGGAAAGATGTTAGGTAAAAGCTTTGTTCAGATTCTGTAAGTTTTCATTTTAACTTCTTTCTCGTCACTCAATGTTGCTTTCTTGCAGCAACTTTTCAGAGATCTTCGACACTGATTGGTTTATATCATATTTGAAGAAAGACGTAAAAATCATAAAAGAGCTCCCACGAAGAAGGGGGCAGATATGGAATCCGTATACCATGCGTGTTCCAAGAAAGTGCAATGAGCATTGCTATATTAGTCGTTTAGTACCTGTACTTTCGAAGAAGCGTGTAAGTCAATACAGTTCTCTTCGTATGGTATCAATAAATGTTCCTGTGTAGATGAGAGTGACGAAGAGAGTGAGTAGACACTTTTTTCCATGAGTTTGTTCTAACTTGCTATAGTGATATCTTTTGGTTGTTATTTGGGTTCTAATGTTTTATATTTCTGCCATAATTTGGGATGATAAGATTTATAATGTACCGGAATGGAAAGTGATTTTCTCACTTAATGGAATTGATTGTTGTCAATTATATTCCTGTTGAACTCCTCATATAGAACACTTGAAGACTCGAATGCTCTAGCTTGCTAGTTATCTTCAAAGGAGAAAATTCTGCTAACTAGGTGAATTTTTAGAGGTTGAAATGAAAAAAATCAAACTTTTTTGAACTGGAAGAAATTTTTGCTTCATTTTATAGGTCATAGTGTATCAGTGTGTAATGGGGCCTCCAGTACCAATTTCTTGCTTAGTCACTTATGCTGTTGCTTGGAAGATTATTTGAGTACCCCTATTGGTATTTTTTGGAAGTTTGCGTAAAAGAGCATCAATTTATTTAAACATAAAACGAATGTCTCGTTGCTTCTTGCGGTGCAATGCAAATATCTATGTTGTGTTCTATTATAATGGTGGTGACCACTGGAATATATAGTTAATCAGTTTCATATATGTAAATGTGGAATCGTTATAATATTAGCTGTTAGCTTATAATGCAAGTAATGATTAAAACCTTTTGTGCCACAGGCTGTACAGTTGACCAAATTCGATTATAGACTTTCAAATAGGTTGAGCGTGGATCTTCAAAAGCTTAGGTGTAGAGTTAACTACCACGCTTTGAAGTTCACTAAACCCATCCTTGAAATGGGTGCAAAATTGGTGCAAAGAATGAGGACGAAGAGCAAGCATTACATAGCCCTCCATCTAAGGTTTGGCATTAGTGTTCTGATCCTAGAATAGATTTTTCTACGGATATTTCACTAAAGATATTATTATTTAATTGTACGTAGTAAATGTTTGTTTTTCATTTTTTAGGCTTGATATCAGGATTTATAAATTTTGTTTAACTTTGTAGTAGATATAGTTTCCTCTGTTGACATTTCTTTTGTCGTTTTCTTTATGACTTCAATCAATGAAATTCTAGCCTTCAGAAAGTGATTTCTGCACTGGGACATTCGAATGTCTCTAATGAGGATGAAAAATTGCTTTACTCGACTGAGTTTATTGTTACAGGTTTGAACCTGATATGCTTGCGTTCTCAGGATGTTATTACGGCGGAGGAGACAAAGAGATAATGGAGTTGGCTAAGATAAGACGGAGATGGAAAACTTTACATGTAATGCTTGTCATTCTACACTTCACGGGTAGAACATTTAAAATCTGAAGCGGAAGCAATATTAAAAGTTAATTGGTGGTCATTTTCTGTCGAAGGCTTCTTCGCCTAATATTAATTTATCACAGTGGTGGTGGGGTTTGTGGTCTGCACTGATGTTAAAAGATTGGGCTATATTTTGAAATATACTGGTAATTAAATTTTTCACCTACTGTAAAGAAAATGTTGAAATGCGTGCAGACTTGCAGCAGTGTGGAACTAGGAATGTAGTACGGATGTTAAATACATATAATTGCTAGTCCCACTTGCCATGCTAAAGTCATAACTTGTTAAGAGCGCTAGAACCTTCTCCTGCAACCCGTAGGACAAAACATTTTCAGTACCCGGTTTCTATTTTATTTTAATATTTTTTTTTTCATTATAAAAAGAAGAAGAGAACACGCGCGTGCACACACACACACACACAGTTAGGAAATATGTAGGACACATGTACTTATTGTTGATATGATTTTGCAGTCTCCTAATCCAGATAGGGAGAGAAGGCAAGGGAGGTGCCCACTTACTCCAGAGGAAGTTGGTCTTCTGCTAAGAGCACTTGGTTATGACCGAGAAACCCATATATTCGTAGCCTCTGGAGAAGTATACGGAGGAGAGGCAACATTGGCCCCTCTAAAGGCTCTTTTCCCCAACTTCTATTCTAAAGATATCCTGGCAAGCCCAGAGGAACTGAAACAGTTTTCTGCTTTTTCTTCAAGAATGGCTGCATTAGATTTCATAGTGTGCGATGAGAGTGATGTGTTTGTTACAAATAACAACGGCAACATGGCAAAGATACTAGCAGGGAGAAGGTTTTTTTTTTTTTATTTCTTTTCAGT
>BKCP01005794.1:404192-417605 GCA_008636005.1 Striga asiatica | reverse complement strand
TTTTCTTTTTTCTTTTTTTTTTTTTGATAGGTAAACATTAATAAGGGTAGAAGTGTACTTTTAACCCCTAAAATGGCTATATTTCATTGTTTTACAAAACATGGCCATATTTCATTTTTCCTTTAAAAAAGTGCTATAAACCGGAGGCACTGTATATTACTGCCGCACTCTACCTTCCTCTCCATCAAATCACTCTTACAGCTTTTCTCTCCCAATGGACCAACAACCTGCTCTTTCTCCACGCCCTATTTTCACCCGTCTTCTCACTTTCCAATGGCAAAAAATTCTCCCTGTGCACTGGGCATTGCCCCAATGGCTTGGCGTGGCATTTGTTACGCTGATTTATTTTGATGCTACCTTTTGTGGATCAACGAATGCCATTGCCAAAAGCCGGTTCAACATCGAACCTCCCTCCAGTAACTTGTTTTATGCCATGCTCGACACACTGATGGCATGAAGAGTAGCCTCGCTAACATGTTTTAATCCCACCATTGCCAAACAAAAACTTGCTGTTATTGCTAACGCCAAGTATTTGTTTATTTTATGATCACATAATACCTTATAAAAACCACCAATGAACAATGAGGCTAAACTGTCAAACATATCAATGTTGTTGTAAATAATCAACAAGTTGGACACACTGATGCCGCAAAGATGATTGAGATTGACCAACCGTCTACCAGGACGGTACTGACCCAAACACCGCCAGATCTGAAAACCGTCTCTAAAAATACCCGCCATAGGCGGGGTATTTCTTTTCTGGATGGCGGGTATTTCTTTTCTGGACGGATTTCAGAAACGGCTGAGGAACCATAGAGAAAACGCATATGAGAATGTCGTTCAACATCGAACCCCCTCCAGTAACTTGTTTTCTCTATGGTTCCTCAGCCGTTTCTGGAATCCGTCCAGATCTAGAGACGGTTTTCAGATCTGGCGGTGTTTGGGTCAGTACCGTCCTGGTAGACGGTTGGTCAATCTCAATCATCTTTGCGGCTACTCTTCATGCCATCAGTGTGTCCAACTTGTTGATTATTTACAACAACGTATGTTTGACAGTTTAGCCTAATTGTTCATTGGTGGTTTTGATAAGGTATTATGTGATCATAAAATGAACAAATACTTGGCGTTAGCAATAGCAGCAAGTTTTTGTTTGGCAATGGTGGGATTAAAACATGTTAGCGACGCTCATGTGGACCGTACCAGAGTGAAAGAGAAGGGTGAAGCACAAAAGTGGGCCAAAAATGAAAGAGCAGCCCTAGCTGCACAGAGGGCAGTGGGACTTGTGAACCTTGCTGCTGAAAAGGCGCAGAGAGCATTGGTTGAGGCTGCGGGGAAAGAGGGTATTGAAACGCTGGTGGAGATGGTGAAGGCTGTGGCAGAAGCTATTGAGAGTGCGGCGACGGAAGTCAAGGAAACAAAGGATTTGGTTGGGAAGGTGCCTTTTGATGTAGAGAGCGGGCCGTGAACGTGAAGGAAATCATTTCGTACTTCCAGAGTAATGTTTAATTTCTAGTTGAAGTTTTTNAGTAATGTTAGTAGTAGTAGTAGACATGATATTATTATTATTATTATTATTATTATTATTATTATTATCCTTTTCTTTTTTCTTTCTGAACGTTTGCTGTGTCAAAGTTATAACTAATCATCATAACTTTACATTCATCAAGTTCTGTACAAATCAAGATTTGTGTGTCGTGATAGTTATGCTTTAGGGTCCCCCCAATGTTCATTTACAGAAACAATTGGCTATGTTATTATGTTTTTTCCTGCTTTTCATTCTCAGGGTAAAGACAGAACTAGTTCACTTTTCCTTGTACATACATTCTCCATTGCATATCTGCTATGCATGCTCTCTCGGAACACATATGATTAAACCAAACATACACGAACATAAATTTGCAGTATTGTTACAGCAACACCTAAAAAAGCAGCCTTCACTCTTAATATAAGGGGTGTTTGCAAATGTTAAAAGAATTTATAGATGCAAATAATACTCATTTTGCTACCTAGAAGTTGAAGTCGCTTGTTTAGTGTTTTCCGTTACTCCTTAGGAATCTATGGTGTAGATATATTTCGTTCGGGGTTAATTTTTCACCCTAATAAATGGTGGTTCATTAATCTACAACTTCCTCTCATAATAGAGAAAGTGGATGAATAAATAAAAACGGGAACCTATTATTGAATCATTCAGTACTTTTTTAGTTTTTAGACCCGATTAGTGTTGTATTGGATGTTTCCTGTGAAACTGACTCGAATAACTAAGAGTCATGAAACTCAGTAGTTTCCCTCTCCATTATTCCAGATTCATGCTGTTCTTTGGGTAAAATAAAAATTTTGGACATTCCATTTCCAACATTACTAGGTGCTTGTACACTAAATGATACTGCATTTTCTTCGAATGTAGTGTGCTGGTGGCCAACAGGAAGGCATGACAAGCTTGTCAGTATCGATGAGCAAAATCTCTTCCTCTGGAGCTTAGATACTTCAAAAAAAAAAAAAAACTGCTCAGGTGTAGACTTTCTCAAATCTCAGATTTGCTTCAGATATAACTACAGCACAGCTAGACATACTAACATTCTGTATACCTACATATCTTAGCTATCTGTATTTTTGTAGTAAAAGATTCTGTGATGCTCACTCTTTCGGTCATTATCCAACATAATAGCTTGTGACTTTGAAAGTTGATTTATTATTCTATCTCAAAACTTTGGAGACATAAGTTAGTTTTCGGAGCTATGTGCTCAACTCTAACCACCAATATCATTTTTTTTTTTAATTCTTCTGGCACCAGTTATACTTTACACTTCTATTTCCATACCTAGAATAATCTTGTCGAATTAGCTAAGAGCATAGATGAATTTAGCTGGACAAATCAGCAACCACTAGTTATTATTCATTTTACCTTGCCTAGTTATTAGAGCTAAGTAGTCCGTATCATGTGGGCAGCTTTTTTCTTTTCAACTCTATATGATCCCCACATTGCACCTTCCATGGCATTTACATGTGATACAATTTTGTCCAGAGAGATCTCAACTGATATAATAACCTTGTAGTTCCTCACTTCTTGGTCCAGTGTTTAGTCAGACCTTGCTATGTGATTTCTAGGTACAATCAAAAGAATCAGCCGGCATGCGTCACAATTTAAGTTGAGGAGCGTGGGATCCTCATGACTTCAATTATGTTTCTTTGACATGTGATTCATCAGTTCAACTTTGGGATTTGAGGACAATGAAGTATGTTAAATTAATCCCTCATATCTGTAATCGTTGGGTAATAAATTACTTAAAGGCCTATTTTTATTTTAGAAGTCAAGAGAATTTTATAGCTTTTCACTATCATGGTCGTGTTACAAGCATTAACCTAAATAATAAAGGTTCCTCATGGAGTTTTGCTGCTCTTTATCCCTGTTACAATGGTTGCAACTGTGCTTCTTTCTGCTTTGCTTTCAATGTGCCTTTTATTCTTACGTAAATTTATAAATCCATGTCATTGCGTACTGGCTCTTTTGGTAGCATTTGGCTTCCTAGACCTTTGATCAGTGATTTGATTAGAAGGCTTGCAGTTTTGAGTAAAATATGTTTCTCTCTGATTTTGCTCCTGAGATGACTTGATTGGTTCTGCTTATTATTTTTTCTGTTTTTTGTTCGAACGCCAATATGAGAGTCCATTTATGTGATTTCAGGAAGACTAATTCAGTTGAGCGTGCCTATGCCCGTGTCGACCATGACACAAAAAAAGGTACATGCTTGTAAGTATGCTGCTACATGATATATGTTTCAGTATGTTTTACTACTTTTAGCCTGTGAACTGATCTTTCAGTTTCCATCCTCGCGGAAAAAGTATTAGTCATTTCATTCTAGCTTCCTATATAAATTCTAGACCTGATAATTATTGCAGAGCTGTTAGGTACCCTTATGTTGTCCATCATCTACCTCAACCACTTTTAGCAATTCTATCGTGTGCTCTTGCCTAGCACACCTTCCCATAAAGTTTATATTTAAAGAGTAGACCCTTGAATATAGATGATAAAAATCTATAGATTCTACAGAAGCTACTTGGTCACTCACCATATTCAAACACATGTTCTTGCTCTCTTGCTTTATTTTTGCGCATTGGGATGGGGAGGGAAAGGATGGAATGAGTAAATACCAATATCCCTAAATAGAGGCCTATTCGAGATAGGAAAACTGGAAAAGAAGGAAGACAAAAAAAGAAGTAAAGATACAAAGCTATCCTTATGGAGCCATTTTTCTGATCTTCTGCTCTCTTCACTTCTGCAATATAGAAAAGTTTCCAGTTTATGAACCGAGTCAAACTCATGTGGCAGCTTTCTCTAAATCCATCCTGTCAATCCTTTCTGTGCCTTTGAGTAAGGCATTGAATAACAAACTAATGTGGTTTGTTTGGCATTCTTTTCTAAATGCTTTAAGGTTACGTAAATTCGTCTAATGGCAGGTAATACAACAAGGTCAGATTAATGTTGAAAGGAGTAGTTTTCTGTCAAAATGTAAAAAAATAGGAAATGTATGTGGATTATCACGCATCAGGTTCAGTTAGTTTAACAGGCCACGATTAAGTTACAGTGATCTGCATTCTGGGAATTCTTCATTGATACTTTGATTTGGTTTAGTGTTTTTATAACAAATTACATTACTGTTTCTAAGGATTCGGAAAACCCGGCCAAGTGTCATTTAGTAATGCAAGCCGAGTGGATGAGAAATTGCCCACATAAGGTCAAGGCATAATTGAAGCCAAAAGATCTTACGCTCTTACAATGAATTAGAAGCATGATGATCGAGAGCTTCTAACTGGGCTGGTTTCTGCTGCCTAAATGGATAGTAAGGCACACGAAAATTGCTTTTTCATCTGATCGTTGCAACCCAAGTCTCATTCTTCATTAATACTCAGTATTGTAGGAGTGTCATTAATTCAATACCATTTATACTAGCCTTGAAGGAACTCTTGAATTAAAATAGGTGTTAAGTAAATGCAATCAACTTGTAGGACCTAATTAGGAGCAGCAAGTTACTGTACTCTGCCTCTTTAAGTCATTTATAAGTTCTCGAACCAGATTGTGTTCTTCAAAATGGATATCACTTGCACACCTTTTCATTCTACCTTATTCCTAGCTACTTTTGAGTGTCTAAGTTAGCAGCAGTTGTGTCATTACTTGAAGATTGCCGTCATCCCGAAGGGTTGCCTTTCCCTTCTAGTACGAAATCATCAGTGCTGGCTGAAATTTCTCAGGTAACTGCTGAAGATGAGTCTGGGCGTTCACATATGGGACCTTAGAAAGTTGAAGTTTCCAGTTGCAGATCTTCCCGGCATTCACACTGGTATGGCATTCACACTGGTAAAGTTTTTGCTTGAATTCTTTGATCCTGGCCATTTAATGAGTGCAGTGGTTTAACATATCTCATTTGGTTATGGTTTTTCTATACTCGAGCGCACTTTAATCATTGAGTTTGTTTACTTTTAATTAAAAGAATCCTAGGGGAGTTTTTATTTCTTCATTTGAGGCCCTTGAGGCTATTACCAAAACAAAACTTTATAAAGCACTCATAGCCATAATCTTATGACTTAGCCAAGTAGCACGTCGTCTTTTGATTCAACGCTGTCAAGACCAAGTAAAATTTGATATTTAACTAATGGTGCAAAAAATTTTGTAGATTGCTGGAACTGACTCAGCTGTAAATTTATGGTTGGCTTCTCTACCAAGCAATGAATTGTCTGACCTATTGCATCTTCTGACTCTTTGCAGCTCTGTTGCTGAACTTTCATGTTTTGCTTTTGTTCAGGTCTTACTTGGAGTTCTCGTGAACCATGGATATTTGCTCATTGTCTTATGATGGAAGTGTGAGTAGCTAATACTCTATTCCATTGGTTCTTTTCTGTTTCCCATTAACTTCGTGATTCAGATTGCAATGAATTATTCATTTCTTTATGCAAAGATACAAATTAGCTAATGCTAGGTAATGGCTAATGGTTATGTTTAAATGAGTAATTCGAAGTTGGTGGTGAAGGTGTTCAGCTTCATAAGTGCTCAGCATTCGCTGGAAAGTGATCTTTATTTGATTTAAAATATTTCATTCGTCATTGGAAATGATTGGTGTTTTTGGTTCCTAATTTGCAGTCTAAAATTGATATTGCTGCTAAATTAGGATGTTTACAGTTCCTTTTCTAATCGCTCAATAAAATTTCATACTTGCTCGTACCCTATCTCGTGTACTTATTCCTCGTTAACTACAGCTAAATTAATATCTAAACACCAGATACAATATTTTATCCTTTCTTATTTTCTCTTCTATTTAGGAAAAAAGAGTAAAATAGAGTTTTCTTGATATGGATGATATGCTTTGCCTCAATGTACTCTTATCTTTTCTCTCTTGTCTGTATCCTATTTGGTTATCATGTTTATGATGATATGTGTTCATACACAAGTTATTTGATTGAATTTAGCTGTAGTTATATATCATAAATGTTAAGCAAAAATTACCCGTGATTTGATAATCAAGTTGAATTTCGAAACAAAACACATTTTTAGTGGCCAAATTTACTCCATGTATCAAAACTAAAGTGTGAGATAGTTTGTGGCCCATATAAATTTGTTTCCCTGCCCACAAAGCGCGAAACACAGGAAACTAACCGTTGTCAAACAATTTGATCCAAAATGGATAAGAGCATGATTTTCCCTGTAAAGTGACGTCTTAATCTTATCCTACTGCAGATTCTGGGGAATAAAATGCTGAGTCACAGTTTGGTGTTTCCTCGTTCCGAGGCACGATCCAGGTGGCGTTCTTTTTCACCAAGAACGCCGCGTCATATTTCCTCATTGACACGTAAGTCCCCACAATTCTTCCATATTATCCAGGTATGTTGAAGAGTCGTTAACTCACCTGGTGCCGACACGTGGAGCGCAGTTGTAGGACCAATCCTTTTTGTTCCTATCCCAAAATTGGTGAAAAGGAATCCTTCAAAAACATCTTTTAAGAGATATGAGGATGAAAAGGGCGCGGTCGGGAATGGTTCCTCGGTCACTCAATCTTTTTTCTGGCACACAACTTGCGGAGCTTGGTTCAAGTTATTCCACAATAAAGTTAAATATATTATTATTTGTTTTTGGGAAATGTTTTTTTGAGCTGGATATGTTCTTAATTATGTCTCATTTAAAATCAACTTATTGGAGTGAGGTAATATGAAATGTATGAGCTTATCAAATGTATTAAAGAACTTATATGATGTTTTAGGAGATTATAAGATCTCATAAAAGCATATTGTTTCACTTTATAAACGCCTTAAAAAATTAACCAAATAAGTTTTATAATGTTATAAAACAAAAAAGAAATAGAGAGAATATAGAGAATGTTTTCTCTTCGTTGTATTTTCATTATAACTGAAACTCTTATTTATAGGAAAACTTTTGATGGCACAATCATAATAATACAATTACATCAGGAGCAAAATAGTCATTCATATATATTATTTTATAATATAATTATTATGGTAGGTGGTGGTTACATACTATATACTAGTGAGTGACCCGTGGGATGCACGGGAAAATAATATTACGATTGTATTATAAATTAAATATATAAATAACATTAATCATGATTTATCTATTGTTTTTAAATTAAACTGGGTTGGACGCAGTCCGACTGGATGGACCGAGAACCGGATTATAACCAGTCTAGTTCGCTTGAATAATATATTTTCTCTCGAATCCGTCAACACCAGTCGGTTGGACTGGTAGGATCGATACGATTTTCTAAATAAATTTTGTTATATTTAAAATTATTTTAAATAAAATTACATATTTAATAAAATAGATAATTATAAATTATTTATCAATTAGTTTAAACATTTGAATTTATAAATTGTTTAGATATCTAAGGAATACATTTTATTTAAATTTATTACAAAAAGTACTATATATATATATTAAAATTTTTATAAATTAAAATCTGAACAAACCACAAATGATTTAATAAAATAGTTTGATCGTTTCGATGACGGTCCAGTTATGAAAACCTTATATTTACAGTACATTAATAAATATTATTTAATTCACATAAATATTAATAAAATGATATATAAATATTATTTAATTCACATAAATATTAATAAAATGATATATAAATATTATAATAATTACACATATTGTCATAAAAGTATTGTTAATACGATTATTTAAAGTTTGGACTACATCACATTCACGTAATAAAATATTTTCAATATAAAATTTATATTTAGGTTCAGTAATCGATTTGGTGTGGTCGAACTGATACATAACTTAGTCATCTGGGACCAACCAAGTTGTGTCAAGTTTTTTTACTATTTTAAATTTCACCTAAAAGTAATTTAATCAACCTAGACAGTACCCTAATTCAATCACCTGATTGATCCAAATAAATTATATTTTCTTTAAGTATATTTAATTTTATGAAATAAAAATATTTTATGATTCATATAATAAATGTCTACACCAAATGATAGTATATTAAGATTATAAATTATATATCTAAAGATGAATTAATTATTTTTACTTTATGCAATTTAATAAAAAATATACATAGTAATTTTTAAAAAATTAAGATTAATTGATTGATTATGCGATTTAAAGAATATTTTTAGCGTTAAATATTTTTTTTAAAGGCACAAATATAAGGACCAAGATTCTATAACTTTTGTTATATTTTGAACTGAGATTTTAATGTTGTTCGTTGTTTCTAAGAAAAAAATAAAAATAAAAACATACACACTTAATAAATCTTAACCGGATTTTTTGAACTAAAGTCCGAAATTTAAGGTAGCATTTAATGCTGTATGATTTTAAAGAAAAATAATAAAACATACTATTTATAGGCTGCATTAAATTATGACCTATTTTTTTACTACTATTTTTGGTAAATGGTAATTCTTATTATATATATATATATGGATTATATAACTGTATGTTATATGTTATATATACTATGTATTATATACTATATACTATATGTTATATGTTATATATTATATATTATATGTTCTATACTATATGTTATATGTTATATATTATATCATATATGTTATATATTATATACTATATGTTATATGTTATAAATCATATACTATATATTATATATTATATACTATATGTTATATGTTATATACTATATGTTATATATTATATACTATATACTATATGTTATATACTATATGTTAGATGTTGTATATACTACATGTTATATGTTATATTATATACTATATACTATATGTTATGTACTATATATTATATACTATATACTATATGTTACCAACGGTATGGACGAATTTTCACTTCATCCAAATATATAAAAGATTCTAGCCGCACTTAAAAGCCGAGTACTCTGCCGTTGAGTTAGGAACCCGAAGGGCAACAGCAATCCAAGGTCGCATACCCAGACGGAAACTAAGCTCCCACTCACGACCCATGTAACAAGCTACACCAAGTAAGAAGTGTAGAACAATTAGTTCATAAGGACCGCCGTTGTATATAATATATGTTATATATTATATACTATATGTTATATGTTATATACTATATATTATATGTTATATGTTATATACTATATATTATATATTATATACTATATGTTAGATGTTATATACTATATACTATATAACTATATAATATATGTTATATATAATATATTATATACTATATACTATATATTATATACTATATGTTATATATTATATACAATATACTATATGTTATATACTATATGTTAGATGTTATATACTATATGTTATATGTTATATTATATACTATATACTATATGCCGCGAGTTTTTTTTATAGAAAACGTATTACAGGAATACATTTTTTAATATTTAATGTTTTTGAAAACGTATTTGAGAAATACGTTTTTAACTGTTATATGAAGAAAAAAAACTTGTTCTTTCTATTATTTCACCATTTAAAAACCTGTTACACATATTCAGAACAATCATCTACACCAAAAATACACAAACAAATCAACTCATATACACTCCAACATAACAAAAATATATCATCCAAACATACTCCAACAAATCAAAGTAAACAATAAAAAAAATAAACACTAACAAATTTAGTTTCCCCACTCATCACAGAGTCTAGATCTATCAGTGCGAGGATGTGAGGACAGACAGTCATCCACAAGATGCTCTGGATTGCCACATCTACTACACTGTCTTGTATCATTCCGGCGGTGTGCCCAACGATCCATTTGCATGCGATAACGCTTCGTTTGAGCGCGACCAGATCCAGCCTTCGTGATGATTCTCTCCTAATGTGGTAGTAAGTTCCATCCGACCGGCGGCCATGTGTCTGGATCACCAATCAGAGCAAAACTCCAATTAGAAAACTGAGTTACCAAGTTTTCCGTCCAAAAGTGGGGATCGTACAAGAACTTTGGTGGAGCCCCAAGTTGACGACACACAGCTATAGCATGAGAGCATGGTTTCTTATGTGTCTGCCACTTTAGACAACTACAACGCATTCGGTCATACGAAACCTTATACCTGTTTTTCCACATTGAATTATATTTATAAACAACTAAAAATTTTAATGAACCAAAATAAAAAAATAAAAATTATACAATACATAAATAAAGCATATACCTTTTGTCCCCTCTACCATGAGCCCGTAGACCGGTTGTCACCTTGTACAGGGATCTCTCCGAGTTCGCACATTGCACCTTATGAGTTGTGGCCGTAGTCTCCAATTCACAATAAGCGGCATAGCGGGCACTAGCAATGACATTACTGCATCTCGTGGACTTCTTTTGTTCCTGCTCAAACAAGTCCAGAGTTTTCATGAATGTGGTGTGTACCAAAGCTCGGCAGGGCAAGAACCTAACACCTTTCAGGACGTTGTTGTAACTCTCGAACATATTGGTTGTCAATGTACCCCATCTACGTCCTCCGTCTCCAAACAGGGTCCACTTGATCAGAGGAATTCCGAACAGGTAATCGTATGCTTCCGGATTAAAATCCGAAAGCCGCTCTCGTATCTGTTGAAATTTTTGCTCTGAAACCTGTGAACCCAACTCCCAACACCAATTTCGGATTTTGTTATTCCTGAACCTAGTAACCACGTTGCTCCGAAGGTGTCGAAGACAAATCCGGTGATATGCAGCGGGTTTTCGCCAAGCTTCCAATGATTCCACGACACTCTGTAAGCCCGTATCCCTGTCCGAAAGAAAGCATATCTGTCTATCGCTGACAACATGTTGCTGGAGATTTGTCAAGAAAAATGACCAACTTTCCCTGCTCTCTTCATCCACAATCGCATAGGCGATTGGCAATAGCCGCTTATTCGCAGTCTGTGTAACGGCCACAAGCAACTTCCCCTTGTACGAGCCACGCAAATGTGTGCCGTCCATGCTAATTACGGCGGGTATCTCTGGAAGGTCTGAATAGCGGGACCAAACGCCCAGAAAACATATTTGAATTCTCTGTGCTGATAGTGGGCCGCCATTTCCCCACTATGCCATTCCCACTGTACAACTGTAGTGGGATTCGCTCTTTGAAGCCCGCAAAAAACCTGCACGTTACAAAACGTAATCGTCAATACATAAACATAGTGACAAATAACACGTACATTTGTAATAAATTTTTACTTACTGAGAGAGTTGTGCGAAGTTCGATTCTCAAGTGCCATACAAACGATCGATGGCTTTTTTCCTCCCGTGCCATGCCTTCTTATAGCTCACATCGACTTTCCAACAATTTTTGACATCTGCCTGGATCAGGCTAACATTGTACTCGAGTTTCTTTTGAATCTTGGTCATGACAAGATTTGAAATTATTGTGGCGGTTACATTTATGTGGTCGTTTTTTTCGACTTCTTGCATACAACTGTGCCTCTCAGTCCATTCCGTTACTTCTCACAGTTCATGAACCCGTGTGCAGTGCGTCACCCGAGCCCTCCACGGACAAGGTTGATTTTCGTTAGATTTGCACACCATCTTGAATGATTTCTTATTCGAATATGTTGTCTTAACCTCACTCAACCTACTAACGTTCCAATTCATGATACCCATCTGTGCTTCTTCCTTGGATCGGAAAACAGTACCCAAACGGATAATCTCAACATTTCCATTCCAACGTAGCAGAGCATGCTCATCCTGGTCTACACACGACGGGTCCCACTCACCCATCTCGCGATACACGTGCTGACCGCTACTAGGAAATGGGTGTTCTTCAATAAATTCTGGTTCACTCTTCTCGTTTATTGATCTATCCGATTCCGTTTTCGAGATATCATCTGTGAAATCGGCTTCACCAGGAATGAAATCATCATCACTTTCTTCCTCATTATCGCATTCTCTAATTGTTGAGCGTGTCCCTTCGCCAAAATTACGAACATGCGAAGTGGACGTACCCTCAACATCAGCCACTCCCCCGTAAAAAGGGGCAACATCCTCAAACTGTGTAACCTCTGCAGGTGCTTGCGTAACCTGCTTCAACTCTAAATGCAAATACACATAGGAGAAAGGAGGAAAATAATATATCCACTGCACAACACTATCAGTATTCAGGTTTCCAATATTCCACGAACCATCGGGTTGGTTAGTCAGTAAACTAATCTCCTCAATTATCCAACCATTTCGACGAAACCCAAAATTTTCATAAAGTATATCTACCAATTGTTCAAATGATATATTCTCCCCAATGCTAAATGAACCATCCGGAGAGTTTTTAAAAGATGAAAAAGCATATAACAACTCCTTGGGATGATTCCAATACACATCAACAAAGTATGGTCCGGTAGACGCCATTTATACCTGTTGCAAAAAACACTTTCAATTCTTCCCAATTACAACAACACATACTTTCTAACCTAACACCCAAAAAATTCAATTATTTTTTTATCATTCCCACAACAAAAATTAAAATTCAATTTTTTTTTTTACTAAAATTAAAATTTCAATTAATACTACAACATTAAAAATAAAATCACAAATTCTTTTATCAAACCTCACAAACCCTAATACTCATAATCCATCAATAACATATAATACACTTTCAATTCTTCCCAATTACAACAACACATAATTTCCCAAAAAAATCAGTTATTCTTTTACTCAAATCAAGATAAATATTTTCAATTAATACTACAATAACAAAAAAAAATCACCAATTTTTTTATAAAATAACTCTCCAAAACCCTAATTCTCAAAATCAAACTATACAATACAAATTATCCAATTTTCGCAAAAATTCTCAACATACAACGAATCCCATCATCCAAGAACAATGTATAATCATTTAAGACAACTATTAAATCAACAATAAATCTTTTCTAAACTATACTCATCAAAACCAACAAATATTTCTTACAAAATTCATAAACATATAAAACAAATATGTAATTACATTACATTAAAATAACAACTAACCTCTT
>BKCP01005794.1:370739-403477 GCA_008636005.1 Striga asiatica | reverse complement strand
AACCCTAGTTTCTTGTTAGAATGTCTACAACTTACCTATTTACTTTCATTTTTCGCCCTTTCCACTTCCAAAACCAACTAGTTTACTTTCATTTTTCGCCCTTTCCTCTTCCAAAACCATTAGTTTTAGTAACTATATATCTTTTTCCAGTTTGTCTTCCCATCCATGTGTTATTGCTGCACTTGAACAGAGCTATGATCTCACAACTTCAGTCTGATTAATCATATCAACAGTACTTTTTATGGGTGCACCAGCCACATGCTCATGTGGAGATGATAGATATCCTCCTTAACAAAATATGTCACCACTCACGTCACGACCTAAATGAACACAATAAAGAAATAATTCTACTCAAGGTTTACATAATTTATTTTATGCCATATTTTTTAATTTAATCAATTATGGTCCCTAGTTTTTCATCCACTAATTACTGCTACAAAGAAATGATAAAATTCCAATGAAAAATTCCAATGGAGATATATTCTAATTGAATTCCAACGGCAATTTTAATGGATACTCCAATGTTATTATTCCCATTAGAATTTTTCAATGGATCTAAACGAAAAAATCCAGCAAAATTATTCTGTTGGAATGAGTTTTTCATTGGAATTTGATGATTCCAACAGTAGATTTTTCAACGGCGGTAGAAATAAATTTTCCAACAGAAATTCCTACAGTAAAAAACTGTTGGATAAATAGTCGTTGGAATAATCAAATTCCATCTAAAACTCCAATGGAAAACTAATATCAATGAAATATTTTTGTTGGAATCATTCGAACGAAAGCTATACCATTGAAATATCTGTTGAAATTTTCTATTAGAATATATTACTGTAGTGTACTTTTCGGACACATTTCATTTAAAATTCCATTAAAGGACCAATGGTTTCTATTAAACCATCATCTGCCGCCCAACTGCCATTAGGATACTGCATAAAAGTTTAAATATTTTGAAAAAGTAAAATAGAGTTTTAAATTAACAACACATATGGATTTAAAATACCAAATTGATTTAACTGAAGATTATTAGTCTTGAAAAATGAAATAACATGAGAGCTCATCCATAAATTTTGGACAACGAGTTTGCCAAGGATCACCTTTCAAAATCTCAAGGTCGCGATCGAAAATTTGGAAACTTCGAATGCTTATTTTAGGCGATCGGAAGCTCCTACCAATGATCAATAGCTATGATTGAATTCCTTCAAAAAAATTCTAAATATATATTCTTCATGAAAATTCAACTATGCTGTGGATTTCCAAAATAATAATAATAATAAATAAATAAATAAATAAATAAAAAGAAAAAAAGGGCTTACTATATTTTTTTTTTAAACTTCAAGAAGGATTGAAGAATTTTTAGCCATGATTGATGAAATAGAGTGGGAATTTGTTGATATCCACTATTTATCCAATTTTTAATAATTACATTGAAGAAAACATATTGTTGTAATATAATATTTACTTGAATTTGTTACATAATTTCCTTTATATATAATTTTCAAATGCGTTGAGTCTAAGTGACATGCTCGCACGCTTCAAAATCATATGTCGCAAATTTTTAAGCTTTGATGTTTGACTTGGATGCATTTTAATTTTTTTTCAATCCAAAAGTAATTAAGTTTGGAATAAAAAAATCTATGGAGCCAACCTAACTACAAAGTAGTTATCTCGTACAAATAAAAAAAATTATAATATAAGATGATAAGTCGTACAAGTGACGATTTCATTTTAAATATAAATAATAATATATTTTTTCAACAAAATATTAAAAATTAAAACAATTTTTGGTTTTTATTATTTAATTTTGAAAATAATATTTTTAATAAGCATCAATGTAGTACACGAAACGAATATACAGGTATCTTGCTAGTAAATTAAAATAAAGTATATGAATGATCCACGTGGCAAGTGCAGAGTGCCCATATCGCAAAAGGGTGGGGCTCACCTACTCTTTCCCCCTCTGACCTCAGCTCACGTCACGTGTCCGATTTAACTTCAACCCAACCCCACCCCACCTCACTCTCATCCACCTTCATCGTTCACTCCAATCCAGTGTAGCAACTGCAAACCAAAACTCCACTCTTTATATATAGTACACACACACTCGGCAAATGGATATATGATATGACCACATTCTAATGTGTGTGTGACTGTATAATTGTGTCACTCACCGGATCACGGAACTGAGATTCCCTCCGGTGCTTTTTTCCTCCTATGCCTGCGGCCCTGTTCTAGGGCGGGGATACATAAATAATCGGAAAGCTAAAAGGCGTCGGTGTGCGCGTCCAAGTTTTTTCTGAAAGCTAGGGTTTCTATTTTATTTTTATTTGTATTAGCAATTGCCTCTATCGGCTGATGGCATTTGTGTGATAAGCGGAAGTGAATATGGCGGCTGTGAGGGGTTTTACTGCGCCGTTCACCGTGAAGCTGCTGCGGAGGTCGGACGCGGCGTTGGTTGCTGGCAAGAGTGGCCTGGTGGAACTGAGGAGGAAGAGGAGGAGGCTGCCGTCCGGCCTTGTCAAGTGTTGCTGTTCGGAGATCCGGGATGTTTGCTGGTCGGCTAAAGGCGATGACAACTGTGACGAGAGGAAATTCGACATGAAAAAGAGGCCTGCTCATCGGGTTCCTGTTATGGCTTTTGCTTCGCCTCAGTAAGTTCCTTCTCTCGGCCAGGAATTATTCAATTTCTGCTTTTCGGTTGATGATGGGAAATCATCATATTATATAAATTCATTCTGGGCAGAAGTAAAATGATACTTGATATTTTCTATTACCCTTTCTAAATCAAATGTTCCTTGAGTTATTTGGTATGCATCATGTGTTGAGGATGTTCTATATTTTTGTTTCTTTTCTTTCACACTAGCATGGTGAACTTCACACACAATGTAACTTTTCCAAGGGACATTGAATCAACTTCTTTTGTCGTGGCATAAATGAGAAAATTTCTGTTTTTGGCTTGTAAATGAAGCTTATTGCTCTCTATCTTGTAAACTCGTTTAGTGTATGTGAAAGCTTGTGATATCTAGCCTAACCTGACTTAGCATGTTGTGATGATATCTTACACAGTGAAATTGCATAAACATCTTTCTTTGCTCTGCCCATGTATCAAACAGATAGGAGCTGCAGGATGGGAGATAGAAACTAAGAAAATTGGAGGAAATTGGTTTTGAACTAATAATACTACTTGGATTGTTTGCTTTTAACTGGTAGTAGGATTATTAGGACTTATGTTTGATATAGATTATTAAGAAAGAAAATACTATTTATAGCGAAACAATATATCCACAGCTTGCGTCTGGTTGATTTGGACTGCTCGTAATCTCTTTTTGAGGGGCTTTGGCCACCTCTTCTGCTGCTTTACTTTGGTCTTTCATTTGCATTATCGTGAGCGGGTCTCAGTTCATCTTCTCGAAATATGTGCAATAGTAAAGCACACAAACAGAGTGAACTTTATGATATTATCAAGTACATCTTGTCTTGCAGATCTCGATTTGTTTCAAAGCCAGAAAAGTTCTTCTCCCGTTGCACAAGAAATTTAGGTCCTCAATCCCGCGATTCTCCCCCTCAAAGAGGTGATATATCATTTCAATGTGTGCTTACCTTTATAAGAACCTTTATGAATATGAAGTCCTGTATTTTTACCTATGTCATTCGGTACGATCAGGTTCATGTAGTAACTCTATCTATTGGCTTTTTTGTTGGCCTGGCTGATGATTTTATGATGATACTTGTTGCTTCATCACCTGTAGATACTGGCATTGCAAATGAGAAAGACTGGGGCATCAGTCTGTTGAATGAACATGTCAATGAATCTGGCACTAATGAAGATGGAAGCACTTGGTACCGTGAAAGTGGAGAAGATCTTGGAGATAATGGTTACAGATGTAGATGGACTAGAATGGGTGGCCAGAGCAGCACTTCAGAGTGGAAAGAAATGGTATATAAATATACACTTTTACTTTTTATTCTTGTGGTGGAAAGCCTTCTGAGTTGTTGGAGTTCCTTGAGATTTAATTCAAAGAAGAAAGACATTCTCAGTATCTGCCTATATTTATCAGCAACCTTTTGTGCCTTTTCGATTACCATGTAAGGAGAGTGTATCTCAAGTTGAGGGAATGAGGATTGCGTACCATGGTTTATCGCTATTTGGTCATCATATATTTGCTAGCTAAATTATTGAAGGGTTAATATATGATCTCATCTTTTTGGTCCACAAAAATTTCGAGATAAATAAACAAGTTACAGAACATCATGAAATGTGTTTTTCTGTTTCTTCAGTTCACTCCCTGTGCAATTTCTGTTTTTGGGACGACCCCATGTGCACCCAGATACAGTCAGCTCATTAAATGATAGTTGAACATGTTATTAAAACTGAGAAAAAATATTTTTTGAACTTTATGGCTTTGATACTTGTTACAGTCATTATAGCCTGCTGTTAGTGATTGTTATTCTTGTCTAAGGAGGTTTTCTACATGTACTCTTAATATTATCCTCTTTTAATAGGATGACTAATATATCGATGGGATACTTTTACATGTCCCTTCCTACACTTGCTTCTAGAGTTTGGATAATAACAATAAGGGTTTCGTTGAAGTGTTCTTAGCACTTTGAATGTGCAAACGTCCACTTTATTTAGAACATGGTATTATTTGTTTTCTTTATCTTAATTTTATTGTTATTTATTTCTCTAGGTTCTCAGTGAGCGCACATCTACTTAGTGATTGCTTTTCTATTTTTCCGAAATTTATGCATTTCTTTTGGGTGAATTCTAGTAGACCAGTTCTGTTTAGAATGGAGTAATTTACCAATTTTCCAACAAGTACTTCAAGTTTCTGGGTTTTTGTTAATTATGTGTGACTAGATAGTGTACTTATTTGGTTTTTATAAACTTATTAAGTATCATCCCAGGTGGATGCATTTAATTGGATTTGTTGATCTCCTTGACAGTGGTGGGAGAAAAGTGATTGGACTGGATACAAAGAGCTAGGTACTGGAACTCATTTGTGTTCTACGTTATTGATTCTAAGTTCTCTATGCAAACTTCTCTTCACCGATCCTATTAAATATTGTATTCTTTATCTATAGTACCTAGAGTTATTATTTTGGATAGTAATAATAATTCTCTCATGACTGCTTAATTAGAAATGTTCCCATGGATCACAGGTGTGGAGAAATCTGGAAGAAATGCAGAAGGGGATTCTTGGTGGGAAACATGGCGAGAAGTTCTTCACCAGGATGAGTGGAGGTTTGGCTTTTGCATACCCTTAATCATCCCCCCTCTCCTGATCGTTTTCCCTTAGCAGCATATTCTGATAGTTTCAACTCATGTGTTCTATTCAAAAGCTCAGTGCAGTTATTATAGAAAAAAATTGTATACTCACCATAAAGTTCCATCTTAAACTGCAGTAATCTGGCTAGGATTGAACGAAGTGCACAGAAACAAGCAAAATCAGGAACTGAAAATGCTGGGTGGTATGAGAACTGGTAAGGCTGATTAAATAGGACATATTTAACTAAAACCAAAAGCACATGTTGTGCGTATATACATATTAAAAGCATCTTATTCACTCTAGGTGGGAGAAATATGATGCAAAAGGCTGGACTGAGAAAGGGGCACATAAATATGGCAGACTGAATGAACAGTCGTGGTGGGAAAAATGGGGAGAGCGTTATGATGGAAGTGGTTCAATCCTTAAATGGTATTTTTACATCTTCTCATCCTGTTATTACAAAAGTCTCTTAATATATTTTCCTTGTTATTTGCTATTGCTTGCGTAAATATAGTTTTGGATGTGGACTGAATCTTTTTCTTCTATTCCTTTTCTTCTATACACAAACACATGTACATACCTACACACATGTATGTTACTAATAGTACCTTGGATTGCTTGAAAAATGAAAATGAACTCGTAGCTCATAATATCGATATTTAAGAACCTAATGGACTGGAATCTTGAAGTTGTGAATTCTTCAATAGCTTACTCTTGCTGTATTTATCCAGGACAGATAAATGGGCTGAGACTGAACTTGGAACAAAATGGGGAGACAAATGGGAAGAGAAGTTTTATGCTGGCATTGGATCACGTCAAGGAGAGACGTGGCATGTATCTCCAATTGGTGAAAGTATGCTATTCCAAGTTTTCTTGTGTGATAATATTGATTCCACTGGACCATTTGCTTAAAGCATATAATGGTGCAGTTTTGGCTCATCTTATTTCTAAATTACANTATATGCTTGTTTTAAGATACGGAATGATCAACTACTACGAGAGTGTGCATGTTATGAGTTTCTAGAATAACTTTGTGTTCAGACCAATGATAATTTATATTAAGCTTGATGCACATGTTAATTTGACACCTTGGGTATACTCCTAATTGACTTTTCGAACTCTTCTGCTTGATTTAATTTCACTTAACATTAGCAACTAATGATTTTTGTCACAGGATGGTCAAGAACATGGGGAGAAGAACACTTTGGAAATGGGTAGGTTATGTACAAGCTTTTATTTGTTTTTCTAATTAGCAAGCATTCTGGATAATTTAATGTACTTTCTACTATGAGTTTGTGAGTCAACAACACAATGATCCTTGATTTGCGACAGCAAGGTGCACAAGTATGGAAAAAGCACCACGGGAGAAAGTTGGGATATTGTTGTAGATGAAGAAACATATTATGAGTAAGAAGTTTCTTCTCGATTCAAGCGTCTGTCATTTTTTGTGGTTGTGCAAATAAAATGCTGGTTTTAACTTCCTTTTTTGTTAATTGAAAGGGCCGAACCACATTATGGATGGGCAGATGTTGTTGGTGACTCAAGTCAGTTACTGTCTATTGAGCCCCCAGAAAGGCCACCTGGGGTATATCCAAATCTTGATTTTGGATCATCTACACCGCCCCCACCCAAGCCACCGTCTTTTTCAGACTGACAACGGGTTGGTCGATAGTGTTCATGCTTTTAAGAGATCATTTTGGAAGTCGTCTCTAATTTGTTTGAAAATGTCATGTACGTGGATGCTATCCTGTTTATTCTTCATTTTATTCATTCTTTCAAGTATTTTTCCGCACTTTTATGTAAGTTGAGCGCTTTTAGTTGCTTTTAGTTATTGGAGTGGATTTTACGTACTTTGTGAATGGTGGATTTTACATACTTTGTGTGGTCGCTTGTTTGAATGATTCCACTGTGGGTTGGGCAAGTGACAAAAGAGCTCGAAGCTCGCAAGAGGCCGAAGCACATCAGGATTAAGGCACACACGTAAGACAAGATATGAGAATACTCAAGCAATGGACTGAAGTGTCTTCGAGTCTATTTGACTAATAAAAATTGAACAACAAAAGCCCATATATAAGCAATACCACACAATAAAGGAACACACGTTCATAATTCATAATTTAGGGAAGAGTTTTCGAGTTCAAGAAATGACATCCAACATTCAGCAAGAGATCAATCTGCAGCAGTATGGGCAGCAACCTTCAAGGGCTCTTGATGCCGAGCTGACTGATCGACCATCTTCTGCCCAAGTTCTTTATTTTGAGCCATGAGGACTTCTACCTCTTGATTCAGTGTGGCCACTTCTTGCGGAGACCATTGTTGTTAAGGGTCAACTGATCGGCGTGTTGACTCAGGAGGCGGAGATCTCCTTTTTGTCGAGCTACCTCCTGGTGGAGCTTGTTCTGATTGGCCAAATCCTCATTGAGCATGGGCGCAAGACCCACCAAGACCTGAAAAACAATCGATCAATACAACGGAAGGATCACAGATGAGACTGTAACATAAGAAAAATGAGCAAAACGATAGTTGCCCGAGACCGCGAGTTACATCCTCAGCCTGCTCTTCCTATCACTCCCTCATCGACCTTTGTCGGCCGGAGGCAGAACATTGGCCAGGTACGACGCGATGGTCGAGGCCTTGGCCGTAGTGGCGGAGGAACGGGGAGGCACAACAAGTGTATCCTCGTCGATTCGGATCTCCTTTCCCCGATGCTCGTAGTCGACCAATGTGTCCCTTTGATTGGTCGACTCGGGGAGCTATTGTTGGTTGGACCCGGGGCTAATATCTACTCGACCCCCATTGACGTCCACGACTTCCTTTTCTTTCCTTTTGTCAACGGAAGGGTTAGGAGGTCGACGGGTCCTGGAAGTTTGAGGACCTTTTTGTCTTTGGGAGGTCTCCTAACCTCCCTTGATGTTGGCAGCAGGGTTGGTGCCCTTAGCCATTTCGAGGCGTCTCTCTGTAGAAAAAAGGAAATGAAAAGGATCAATCTATATATGAAAGGAAGACGAAAGATAATCGTATAACTTAACTATACCGAGCTCTTCGTCGGACAGTAAATCGTCAACATGGGTCGAAAGACCGCAATGATAGAGAAGCCGCTCATCTTTGAGCAGCATGGAGGAGATGACCTTCGACTGACCCCATGCGGAGATCATGAGGTCATAGGTAGAATTACGGGGCGGTGGATCATAGATAAAAGGAGGTCGGTCCAGCTAAGGCTTGGGGCAAAAGGTAGAGGAGAAGGAAGTCAAAGGAAGAAAAACCTCCTCTTCCAGTTCAGAACATTGTTGAGCTTGTCGATAATGGAGTTGGCACCATGACGAGAAGCGAGATAGATACCCTTGCCCTGGTGTTTAGCCACGAAATAGTAGCGGAAAAAGTTGGGATCGACCTTTCCCAGTCGAGAATGAAAAAGAATGGCTAAGGATATACATTTACGCATGGAGTTAAGAGGAAGCTGATTGAGAAGAGTTTCGTAAAAGGAATAAAGCGCGAGTAAGACCTCGCTCAAAGGAAATCAAAGACCTACTTTGACTTGGTCCTCGAAGAAGGTATAATGACCGGCAGGGGAAAGTTCGTGGATATCAAAAGCGTTAGGGGCGGTGTAACCCCAGTTAGCAGGAATCCCAAGCAGACGCATCGAGAGTCGTTGACATTGAGATGGCAAAACTCGCTAGACTGACGGTTATCCTCTATCTCATAGGGTAGAAAATCCTCAGCAGGGTCGGCCTCATGATTGGGGAAGGGAGATTGACGCGAGGAGGGTTGCCACATGACAGTGCGAACAAGTATGGCCTCTTCCTCTTCTTTCTCCTCCTCGGATGAACCGCGAATCCGGTGATGACGACGTCTCGAAGGGGCAACCCCGGAGGTCGAACTGTGAGGATAAGGACGAGAAGAGTCGGGAGGATTACTATCAAGAGGAATAGGGCAAAGGATTGGGATGGAAGCTTGGATAGGAAGAATTGAGGTCGAGTTGGGTGGAGAACTCCCCGGAGACATGTCACGCCCCACAGAGGCGGCCTCAAAAGCCGAGGTAGTACGCGGATCTAAAGGAAAAAACAACAAAGAAAAACGGAAGATTTAGGATTCGTAGAAAAAAGGCTCGAAGAGAAAAAAGGGTTTAAGAAAGCGCGAGAATCAGAAAGACAAAGAGGAAACAAACCAAAATCTCCCTCAAATCAAAACAAAAACACACAAGAACTACAAGCATAATGCCAAAAATATAATTAAGAAGAAAGGTGAGTCGACTTACTGAGTGATGACATGATGTGGAGTTTCCGAGTGGTTGAACTGTGAAACTAAACACGCCGGCGACAAGAACTTGGAGAGCACTAGACAACAAGGGGAAGGCGCTAGCAGTGAAGGCACAAAATTGCGAAGGTGGGAAAATGAAAAAAAAAAAGGTATAACAAGAGGGAATTTATTAGATACAATACTTGAATCTGGAAGGTCGAGCATTTCGAACCGTTCGATGAAGGTCTAGATCAACGGTCAGGAGAAAAAAAAGGAAGAGGTGGAAAGACACGCATTAATGGCAGGATCTGAACAGTCACAGAGTACGAGGAGGCGCGACAGTCGAGGCGGTGGCTTCCAAGAGACGTAATGGATCAAATCTAGACATAGGATTGTGAATTTCGAAATAAAAACCCCGGCGGGATAGAAAGGAAACGATTGAAATTGAAGAAGAGAGTGAGGAGGTAGAAGAAGGCAAGAGAAGCCCAAATACTCCAAAAGTGGAGCCTGGCCGATTTAGGAGCGACAAAACCCATATCTCGAAAGTGCAAGGAGAGGAAAGACTGAACAGAAAGCCCGAAAATAGGCAAAGGCCAACCTAACAGGTCGAATACAATAGAAAATGTTACAACACCGATATTAAAGGTCGAAAAATCGAGTATAGGACTGAGCTATGCAAGCTCGATCCAGAGTGGGGGGGAGGGGGGAGGGACTACATGATATAAGATATAGTAGCAGCTCGAACCTCTCAAGGAAGCGAAGCAACAAGGCGTGTTAATGAAGCAACTTGATTCACACAGACTAAGAAAAGAATACAACCACTAAAGAGACCCATGGTCGACCTAAACTTAGGTGACTAAGAGATCGAATCGACCTCGCTCTATCCGACTGACAGGGGAACTAAAGAGGAGCACATTCTGCCACGACAGATTGTCGACCTGGTAAAGTGGATTCGACCTCATAAGGAGACAAAAAGGCATCTATCTGGGAAACTACGGCGTACGAGGATTGGACCACGCATCACGATGAGAGTAGGTCGTCTGCACCCCTGACACCTGACAATCTGAGGCGCTGCAGGTGCTGTGGGACGTACAGACAGGCAGCAGGGGCAGCCTGCTCAACTCGTTGGGCAGACTTGGGGAACAAGATACCACTCCCCTATATAAAAGGAAGTGGTAGGTTGGTTTTGGGGTTACATTCTCTACACTTTGATATACTTATTATTGTTCATTATTTTAAAATAATACTGACTTAAGCATCATAAGCTCTTCACTAGAAAATCCCCCCTTCCGGCGCTGAGTTCTTGTAGGTTTGGAAGCCGTCCGAGGTCGAAGAAGAAGTTATTGAGGTCGAAGAAGTCATTTCATCACTATAACAGTTCGAATCGGGATCAAGTGAAGTCTATTCCACTACTACTAGTTATAAGTATATTTGCAATATTTTTTTCTATAAATGAGGTTGGTTGGGTCAAATCAAAAAAATTCGATTACTCGTTCACTCGACAGATACCTGATTATCTGTGAATAAAATCCGATCGAATGTCCGATACCAAGTCGATTTCATGTTTGATTCATGCACCCAAAAAAGAGAAACTAAGGAGAACAATAAATACGAAAATTCAAACTCGCCAACTCGTAACAGGAAAAGAAGAAGAAACCAAGGACAACAATAAACACAAATTCAAACTCAGATGGTCATCTCATTCAACTTTCACAAAGAGAAATTAAGGATAACAATAAATACAAAAATTCAAATTCACCTAACTCTTAACAGAAAAAGAAAAAGAAACCAAGGACAACAATAAATACAAATTCAAACTCATTTGATCATCTCATTCAACTCTCACACGACCCTTTGCACCAAAAACAATCAGGTTTGATTCATGAACCCACATAAAAGCAAACCAAGGAGAATTTTAAATACAAAATTCAAACTTTCCTAATCATCTCAATCAACTTTCATACGACCAAAACAATGGGAACTAACAAAAAATATGCTCCTCTCATTCCCCCGTCACTCTGAGATCATTCACCCAAACAAATCGTCTCTTTCAAATCTTCTTCGGGTTAAAACCATAAAAACCTTGTAAGTACACAGAAAATTGCCAAAAACATCCCAATTGAGATTCCTCTTGGTTGTTCCCTGGATATAAGAGCCAAAACCGCCAAAACTCGAGCAGGGAGATAAAATAAACTGAAGGGTTGCGAAAACAGATAATATATATTATAATCGCAAATGCAAGAATGAAAACCCTGGCAAAGATCCTCATACAATTCCCAAAACGGGCCCTCGATCTCGACTGGAAACTCCTGCTTATCGTCCTATTTTCCGTCACATTCCTCGCCTACATTTCTCTCTCATACTCCCCAGCCTCTCTATCCATCTCTCTCCGCTGTTTTGCCCCTTTCAAATCCATATTTGGCGGCCGTGCCCCGACCGGCCATCATCCTGTCCGACCCGAGAACCCGTTAAATGGGTCGAGAATCGCCGTTTGTTTGGTGGGCGGGGCCCGGGGCCCGCAGGTTCGAGCTGACCGGGCCGTTCATTGTGGAGAGGATTCTTCGTGTTTATGAAAATTCGGATCTTTTTCTCCACAGCCCGTTGGATTCGAACGCGTACAAGCTTCTGCTGTTGAACAATGCACCCAGAATAGCTGCTGTCAGAATATTTAAACCCGAACCCATACCCGAGACTGAGTCGGAGGTCCGGGTTCTGACGGCTGCCGACTCGCCCAACGGTATACAGGTTCTTGTTCTACCTAGTTTGGATTCAAAGTTTCAGACATAACTTCGGTTAAAAAAATTCATGTGTGAAAAAAAATTCATCTGGCCTCCGTTTCGATTGGAGTTTGTTGCATTTAATTTGGATAAACCAATCTTGATTGATGGTCATTCCGTTCTCATTCGAATGGCTTAGGCGTTTAAGTTTTCTGATGCATTGAATGTTTTGCCAAAAAACATTTACTTTTTCCTAAAGAAATTTAGGTATAGATCGATGGCATTGTTGTATTAGCCACATTGGAAAGAATCGGTAGCAGTTATTTTATCTGACTATGTTCTAATCGAAAACCTTTCCAGAGCTTCGAGATCTAGACATAGGTTAGTATACTTATGTTTGTGAAGGGCCTCATTGAGAACAACTTAGCAGGTTGAGAAGAAACTAATGCTTAAAAGGGACAATGATTACTTTTTTTTTTTTTACTGAGATCGCAAATTGTGTTTCATTTGGTATTTAAGTACAGTATATGGAAAACTGTGCCTATAAGTTATGGATAGGGGCATTCATTGCTGTATTGAAGCACAGGATGATGCAGAGTTGAGTCACATGAAGTTGTTTTCACTCTTTTGATCTGCTGGCATTAGCATTACATTTTTTTAACTCATCCTTATGTTTTGACTTCTGATCATGGTTTCTTGAGTTACTTGTATTCTGAAATTTCCAGCTTTTTTCTGGGGAATGTAGTTTATTATCGTCCATTGCAGATTCGTCTGAAATTTTGAGCCGTATATATCGCATGATAGGTTTCTTATTGATTTTTAGTTGCCTTGTCGAAATTATCTGTCACCATTTTAGATTGGATAATTGGCCATTTTCATTTTATTTATTAAACAGTTGGTCGGTTCGGCTATCTATAATCGATACCCCACCCTTGTTCTCCAAGTTTTCCCTTAATTAAGATTTGGTCTGAAATTCAGAGAGAGAGAGAGAGAGAAAGAGAGTTGTTAAGCTTCCAAAACTGTGTAGAACTATTGACATAAGAGAAGTAAGGGTCTGTCTTTTGTTTGTGGCATATTTGGATACACCACTGTGTAGAAAATATCCTCTTTGTGACTCTTTAATGTTCAGACACCCTATTGGGTTTTTGAAAGACTTTTTCTTGCCCGTTTTGTTTGAAAGAGAAGTCGATAGACTGATAATTGCTTAGTTATGTTAATCCATAAATCAGCATGCATTCGTTATTATAGTTTACTGTAGTTTTGAAATGTCATATAATCAATCAGTTAAATCTTCTGCTTATGCTTATCCTCCCCTATTGGCAAAGACTGAGAACTTCCATAACTTCAGTGAGTAACTTAGAATCATTCAGGAGCATAAAAAAAGGAGTAAAACAACACGTAACTTAAAATAGTTGGCAACTGGGACTTTGATTTCACTCAGTCAGACTTATGTTGCTGCAGATCACTGTTTTTTTTACTAAAACATTCCAAATACACCACTTTCCCAAACACCATCCAAGTTGTCATTCATTTTTTATTCGAAATGAGAATATTTTTACTAGACAAGATATTGCATTAGACCTAGTGGTCGGCACTACCCATGTGCCCAATTATAATATTTTCCTCTAATTATTAGTTTGATTAAAATACTATTCACATTTTTCTTTGATGATAAAACAAATTTCAATTCCAAATACCTTTGTGTTTGCTAATGCTGTCCTGTTCCCCAATAACTGCAGGGCTTGTTGCAATATTTCATCCTTGTAGAAGGCTGCCTAAAAATGATCAAAGCATATCAAGAAGAGAAAAACTTCACTTACGACTGGGTCATCCGAACAAGAGTCGACGGGTACTGGTCCGGCCCATTGGGCCCCGAAAACTTCATTCCTGCCAAATATTTAATTCCGCCAGGTTCGTCCTACTATGGCCTAAACGATCGATTTGGAGTAGGAGACTACAATACCTTAGTTGTAGCACTTTCGAGGCTCTCCTTAATCCCTCAGCTGGAATCGGCTGGATTTACCGAACTCAACTCGGAGTCTGCTTTCAAGGCCCAACTCACCACCCAAAAGGTTGAATTCACCACCAACCCTCTGCCGTTCTGTATAGTGACTGATCGCGAATATGAGTTTCCTCCTGCCCAGTTTGGGGTGCCTGTGGCCGCGCTGTCGAGCCCGGGCCCACTTAATGGCGCCAAGTGCAGGCCTTGCAGGCCTGTCTGCACTGGATCTTGTGTTGGGCCTATCATGAATGGGCTTGCTAGAAACTGGAGCTGGACCGAGTGGACTGAAAACTCAGTTGAGCTTTGTGATGCACACGACGAGTGGGAAAATGGGTGGGAGATGTTGTTTGATGAAGTTGCTGGGAAAAACCTGGCTTCTGTGAGGAAGAAAGTTTGGGCTTTGAATATGAGCCAATGCGTTGATGGATTTGATAGAGTGAAGAGACGGACGGCCCACTGGTATGGGAATGGACCTGAGGAAATTTGCAGGCAAGGTCTGAAGTGAAGGTGACGACAAAACAAATCTAGATTTCGTAAAGAGATACTTTGAGGTTTTCTTTTGTATTCGTTAGGTGAATGACACGCGTACATTAACAAAGAAAGTGAACTCAAAGCCTCTGCATGTTATTGTCCGGGGTGGTTTGCCTGTTAGGAGGTTATACAACTGCGCGTGTTAATTATCTATGAGATGAAATACGAAATGCAACACATGAGGTTTTTCTGGTTTAGCACCCTGGATTCACAACACAATGATATATATAGTCTATTTTACATGGATATTATGTTTTTAAAAACTTTTGCAAAAAGGCGACATTTAAATACACAATATTGTTAGATAAACTTATGAGAATGACTTTGGTAAACTTCTGAGAATGAACAATGTGGCCGAGGACGGCGACGTTAGAAGGGAGCAGTGGTCAGTGGACGATGGTCGGCGGCGTCGGAAGGGAGCAGTGGTCAGTGGACGATGGCCGCCGGCGGATTTCATGCCAATGGTCGGGCTTTCACTCTTTGACGGTCCGCATCGTCGCCGATGGCGATGGTTCTGCAGCTTGTCCGAAGGGTGGTGGAGGTCACTGGCGGGAGGGTGGAGACTGCGACCGGTGGTGGAGACTCTGTGTGTGTGTATGTGTGTGCGTGTGTGAGTAGTTTGTGTGCGTGTGATTTGTTTGTGTTTGTGTGTTTGTGTGTGTGTGTTGTGTGTTGAATGTGTGTGTGCGTGTGTTGTATGTGTGTGTGGGTGTGTGTGCATGTGTTGTGTGTGTGTTAGGTGTATGGGTGGTGACGTGGCATGCTGAGGTGGATGGTGATGTGTAATGGTAATGTCTAAAATACTCTTTTTCCATCAGTTAAAGGCCAACTGAATCAAGACTACACTAGTCTTTTTCCAACAGGGGTCTCAATGCCTGTCTAGACTGTGAACAAATTATTTTATCTTATAAGGAACCGATATATGATCTTTCTGTTTGACACATCGAACCATATTATCTACAATGTAAGATAATGAGTATGATTGCATAAATAAATAAACTCCAAGCATAAGTTCTTTGACTAAAACATGATTGTCAAATCAAAATGGAATTGCCAATATCTGAAAGCCAAACTTTTACAGCATATCCTAACATCATGTTGCATCTTTTAAAATAACACGCTGCAGTACAAAAAATACAGTAATTTTGATAATCGATCGAATAGTATTAGTTGGTTAAATGTCGGTTTTAGTTTTTTAAATAAACAGAATAACCGAATATGTCGAACTATATAAAAAATATTATCGGTTTTTTTATGTATATTTTTCATTAAATACTAATTTTTATCTATATTTTTTACGTATTTCGGTTGCACATTATGGTTATATGTACTGCACATAAATGTCTACCATACT
Organism: Striga asiatica; assembly: GCA_008636005.1. Taxonomy (NCBI): domain Eukaryota; kingdom Viridiplantae; phylum Streptophyta; class Magnoliopsida; order Lamiales; family Orobanchaceae; genus Striga; species Striga asiatica. The sequence goes on along the minus strand of BKCP01005794.1, from coordinate 387,367 downwards.
GCACAAAATCGAACGAGATCAAACCAACAGAAAATAAATGAAAATATTAAAATATTAATTATAGATTGTTTAATTACAAATTGTACTCATGACCTAAATTGTAATATACTTAAAATATTGAAACTGCAAATATGCCACTAAAAGTCATCTAATTTTCAACATAAGCTCCCCAAATCAATACAACCTCCCGTCACCATCTCCAAACTCCCGATCAAAATTTCACGGTGCAATTGTCGGCGTCGCAGCAGCGTCACCATGGTACCTGAGCTGGTTTACCCGCCGCGTCGGAGCTGACGGAGCTTGCTCTCGAAGCCATTGTAATCTCCTCCGTCACCTCCGATGTTGTCAACCAAGTGGCCATAACCATCGAGCTCTGCCACCACCGTCTCGACCAAATGAAGATCTACGGTGTACACCGTTGTGTCGTGGTGTCTGTGTGGTGATGAGATTGCTGACGGTAGTGACTTGGCTGATTCTGGCGAGAGCATACTAACGGGGTGGACCTCCGGCGAAGGCGGAGAAAGACAGGGATGGTGTCTGGAGAAGGCTAGATCTATGCCGGCACGGTGGTTGTCGGGCTTGGCGGTCGGTGGTGGGCGGCGACAGGCAGAGGAAGGTGGTGTCTACGCGGCGTCTGAATTTAGTGATTGTTTGTGTGTGAGCCGAGTGTGTGTATGTGTGTGTGTTGAGTTGAGTGTGTGATTTGTGTGTGAGAGATATTAAGGTTGGTGGTTGGGGTGGGTCCAACTGGATGAGATGGAATATGTTGTAAGGACTAATATACCCTTAATTATTAGTCAAATGCACATATTTGACCACAATAGTTCAAATGATCACAAATTTTCATTAATGATTGACCATTGTTTATGAAAGTTTGACTTGATCATGGGCGAATTGACTTGATGGATCTAGTGGTATAGAATCATTCTTATTTCTTTCACTATCTCTATTTTTCATTTGATCCTCTCTCTCTCTCTCTCTCTCCCTCTCTCTCTCTCTCTATATATATATATATATAACTTGTTGTAAATATAAATTTAGTCATAACACGTGTTACTAAAAAACATATTAATTAAATTATTTATTATAAGTTTCATTTTGTATATTAAATTAATTATAAATATTTCAAACTAAAACTAATATTTTATCATACATGCACAATGCAATGTGTAAGAATGAGTTTAGAAAACCTAAAAATAATGTGGTAAAGATACGTCCTTTGTCCAAACTAAGAATTGATAAAAGATACATATAGTATATTAGTAAAATTTAAACAAAAGATACTTTTGTTTCTAATTGATAAAAGATACATATAGTATATTAGTAAATTTAAACAAAAGATACTTTTTTTTTTTCTAATTAGTATACTTATATTATTACATTCTTATGCAAAGTCTCATATTTAAGTTTTTATCATTTTATTTATTTATTATTAATTTTTTATATCGCGCATTGTCCTTTTTTTTTATTTAATAAAATCTCGAATTAACTCGACTCCGAGAGTATTGTAGAATAATTTTATCAGAATTGTTTTATTTTCAAACTCAGTTATTAATTTGTTAGTCATATATATATATAATTGTTGGCAAGCTTTATTTAATTTTATTCAGCCTTCAATTGATAATAATATGAGTTCATTTAATAAAAATAGGTTGCATTGAATAAAAATTTTTATAATCTTCATTCAAAAACCGTTGCAACATATTTTTTTGCTTTTAATTTATTCCATACAATCATCAACCTATTTTTTACCAGTGATCTAAAAGTCGTTAGGTGCCCGCTAGGCGCTCGACCAATGCCTAGCGCCTAGAGCGCCTAGGCGGTGTCTAATCGGGGCCTAGAAATCAATATTAAATATCTTAGTTTTTATTTATTTTAACTACCTACAAAATAAAACTATCTCAACTTATAATAAATCCACATCCTAAGTCCAAATAATAATATTAATATATTGTAAAGAAAACATAAGAACAAAATAACGTAATTAGTATTAAAAAATAAAAAAAAAAACTGAAAAATTGTCGCCGAACCCGCCTAGGAGCGCCTAGGTCTGCCTATGCCCGCCTAGGCGCCGCCTAACTGCTTGGCCGCCGAGCCCGCCTAATCCGCCAAGGAGCGCCTAGGGCCGCCTAGGCGCCTGGCCGATTTTTTCGGCCGATTTGTGCAAATCGGAGGTGGTCGGGCACCGCCTAGGCCGATTTTTAGAACATAGTTTTTTACTATATTTTGAATTTGTAACGGTTGCATGCGATTACCATTTTTTATTTCTTTATATTTGGAGAATGTAACTGTTGCATGATTACGAGATAATGTTTAAACCCTTAAATTTGAATGGTTATTTTTTTTTTTTAATTTGTATGTTAACTATACTCACATGCAAAAGAAGTATTAAGTATTGATATGCTATAAATACAATAAAAAAAATCATCTTTTGTAATAGAGACCTAATAGAGATCTTTATACCAACTCATTCAAATTCAAATTTTTCATGCAAGATTGTACACTATATTAGTTGAATTTAATGAAAAATAATGATATAACTACAAAATTTGAATACTTCTATGATGCAAGATCTTTCCATTTTATTTTATATCATAAATATAGTGATAAATTTGAATATTTCTATGATGTTTATTTTTACTAACTACAAAATTTTTAAAATGTGATACTATTATTTTAACTTTTAATTTTACAATTATGCACATACACGTAACTTATAAGTTAATTTCTGTGCATGTGCATAGGATCAAAATACTAGTTATAATTAATTTGCAATATATTTTTTTCCTATAAATGAGGTGCGTTAGGTCAAACCCAATTTAGAAAATTCGATTACTCGTTTACCCTATAGATATCCAATTACCTACGGGTAAAACCCGACCAGACCCTGAATGTCAACAACCGATACCATGTCGATTTTATGTTTGATTCATGCACCCTAAAAAAAAGAAACAAATGAGAACAATAAATACAAAAATTCAAACTCACTGGTCGATTTTAGGTTTGATTTTGCGCCGAAAGAAAAAGATACCAAGGAGAACAACAATAAACACAAAAATTCAAAACTCACCTGATCATCTCATTCAACTCTCACACGACCCTTTGCACCAAAACAATCACGTATGATTCATGCACCCATAGAAAAACAAACCAAGGAGAATAATAAACAACAAAAATTCAAACTTAGCTAATATTAATAATCTCATTCAACTTTCAAACGACCCTTTGCAGTCAAACAATCAGGTTTGATTCAGGCACCCACAGAAAAACAAAGCAAGGAGAACTGTAAATAAAAAAAAATTCAAACTTTACTAATCATCTCAATCTACCTTTAAAAAACGACCAAAACAATCGGAACCCAACAAAAAATATGCTCCTCTCGTCCCCTACACCCTGAGATCTTTCACCTAAAAAAAAAGAAATCGTCGCTTTCAAATCTTCTTCGAGTGAAAACCATAAAAACTTGGAAAAGATTGCCAAGCACATCCCAATTGAGATTCCTCTCGGTTGCTCCATAGATATAAGAGCCAAAACCACCACAACTCGAGCAGAGAGATAAAATAAACCGAAGGGTTGCGAAAACAGATAATATATATTATAATCGCAAATGCAAGAATGAAAAACCTGGCAAATACCCTGACACAATTCCCAAAACGGGCCCTCGATCTCGACTGGATACTCCTGCTTCTCGCCCTATCATTCCTAGCCTACGTTTCTCTCTCATCCTCCCCAGCCTCTCTATCCATCTCTCTCCGCAGTTTTCCCCCCTTCAAATCCAAATTTGGCGGCCGTGCCCCGACCCGACCCGAGAGCCCGTTAAACGGGTCGAGAATCGCCGTTTGTTTGGTGGGCGGGGCCCGCAGGTTCGAGCTGACCGGGCCGTCCATTGTGGAGAGGATTCTCCGGGTTTATGAAAATTCGGATCTTTTTCTCAACAGCCCATTTGATTTGAACGCGTACAAGCTTCTGCTGTTGAACGATGCACCCAGAATAGCTGCTGTCAGAATATTTAAACCCGAACCCATACCCGAGACTGAGTCGGAGGTCCGGGTTTTGTCGGCTGCCGACTCGCCCAACGGCATACAGGTGCACATTCTACCTAGTTTAAACCCGAATCCATACCCGAGACTAAATTAAATGTTGCATTTAATTTTAGATAAACCAATCTTGGTTGATGGTCATTCCCTTCTCATCCGAATGGCGAGGATGCTTGGATACAAAAACTTATCAAAAAAAATTCATCATTTTTAACACAACTACTTTTTTAATTCAACTTTTTTTTAACTCCTTATAATATAGGAACCAGCAGCTGGAGTTTGCTTTTGCTTTGATGATAAAATAAATTCCAGTTCCATACCTGCAGGGCTTGTTGCAATATTTCAACCTTGTAGAAGGCTGCCTAAATATGATCAAAGCATATCAAAAAGAGAAAAACTTCACTTATGACTGGGTCATCCGAACAAGAGTGGACGGGTACTGGTCCGCCCCACTGGCGCCCGAAAACTTCATTCCAGCCAAATATTTAATTCCGCCAGGTTCGTCCTACTATGGCCTAAACGATCGATTTGGAGTAGGAGACTACAATACCTCAGTTGTAGCACTTTCGAGGCTCTCCTTAATCCCTCAGCTGGAATCGGCTGGATTTACCCAACTCAACTCCGAGTCTGCTTTCAAGGCCCAACTCACCACCCAAAAGGTTGAATTCACCACCAACCCTCTGCCATTCTGTATAGTGACTGATCGCAAATATGAGTTTCCTCCGGCCCGGTTTGGGGTGCCCGTGGCCGCGCTGTCGAGCCCGGGCCCACTTAATGGCGCCAAGTGCAGGCCTTGCCGGCCCGTCTGTACTGGATCTTGTGTTGGGCCTATCATGAATGGGCTTGCTAGAAACTGGAGCTGGACCGAGTGGACTGGATATTCAGTTGAGCTTTGTGATGCACACGGCGAGTGGGAGAATGGGTGGGAGATGTTGTTTGATCAAGTTGCTGGGAAAAAACTGGCTTCTGCGAGGAACAAAGTTTGGGCTTTGAATATGAGCCAATGCGTTGATGGATTTGATAGAATGAAGAGACGGACGGCCCACTGGTATGGGTCTGGACCCGAGGAAATTTGCAGGCAGGGCCTCAAGCCGAGGTGACGACAAAACAGATCTAGATTTCGTAAAGAGATATTTGAGGTTTTTTTTTTTATTATTATTTTTTTTTTTGTTTTTTTTCTTTAAGTGAATGACACGCGTACATTAACAAAGAAATTAAGTGAACTCAAAGCCTATGCATGTTATTGTTCGAGGTGGTTCGCCTGTTCATTCCTTAGGAGGTTACACAGCTGCGTGTGTTAGTTATCCAACGAGAGGAAATACGAAATGCAACACATGAGGTTTTTCCGGTTTAACACCCTGGATTCACAGAACGATGTACATATAGTATATTTTACATGTATACCATGTTTTTAAAAAACTTTTGCGAAAAGACGACATTTAAATAAACATATGCAAACCATTTATAAATTAGACATAAATCCAAAAGTAATGCAATATACAAACCATTTATAAATTAGACATAAATCCAAAAGTAATGCAATTTATAATCAACGATAAAAATAAACTATTAATAGTTAGAATATTTGTAATTAAAATAAGAAAAAAATTATAAGTATAAAGATAAAATGATATGTGAAAGAAAATGGTGTAATTTTCTCATAAATTATTATACATTGATAAAAAAAATACTATAATTATACCTATATTTTATATATAGGCACGAGCTATAAAAAAAATACTATAACTATACTATAAATACTATAATTATACCTTCATTTGTCAAAGTAATTATATGAACTCTTATCATTGACTCGTTTTATCACTATACTAGTATGCAACTCGTGTGACGCACGAGCTACATTTATATATGGGCTTTTATAAATTGAATGTCATCCGACAACGAAAGAGTTATCATGCATAGGTACTTGTCCAATTATAACTGCTCGACATGAAAAAAAATCTTATAATTAAAAACTTCCTTGTTCAAAATATTATTAGTTTGATTTTTTGAGAACTAGTTATTGTCTCACAAATAGTACAAAACATTATTAGTTTGGCGACCCGATTATTCGTAATGGATCTCAAAAGCAAGAACTGCTCTACATATTCTCCTCAAATAGTGCAATTTATCATATTTTCTCAAAGAAGATCACATATCAGTTAGATAGTAAATATGCTAGTAGACAAGGTTTTTAAAATCGAGATTCTAAGTAGAATCGTTTTGGGTGCAGAATCGGAATCGTAAAATCGTAAGACTCTACTCAAAACGTCTAAAAATAATTATTTTAACTAGTTTTATGGTAATCAGAATATGTATCAAAATGCTAAAAAAAACCACCACTTATTTTTTAAAATATAAAAGTTTAGACCTATTTGAGGTTTTCCGATTGAATCAGTTTGAATGTGCATAATTCCATACTCCAAAGTCAGAACCAAAACACAGCCAAAAACAAATCACCAAAAATAAAACGTAGCTGATCAATCTCCATGACTTTAGGTGGTGTGCATCACAGGAAAAACAAGGAACAAAATAAATACCATTTTAACGTCAGAACCAAAGTCACGGCCATCAAGGCGTCAACCAAAAATTCAATCTTCCTAATTCCCAAAACTGTGATTCTGTGAACTTCCCCTGTTCCAACAATGATAAAAATAAAAGTGTAGGGAGATAAGTAGGGATAAATGGTTACCTCTAAATGGGAGAACAACAAAGCGATGAAGCTTAATTACTGAGAAGACTGCTCCGACGAAGAAGACGCAGGCGTCGAGGCCGAGCCATTTTAACGTCGGAGTTCGGACTTTCGGAGGCTACAGCCGTGTGAACTCTAGATTGTGGAGGATTGGAGGCCGAAGAAGACGTGAGAGAGAGATGGATTTGGGTTTACGTCGGAGTAGGACGGTCGGCCGGCGAGGGATGGAGGTGAAGAAGTCGCGATTCGCGACGGAAGAGCAGAGGGAATTAGGATTAGGGGAAAATGAATTCACATTAGGGATTTTAGGATTTGTTGGGTATTTTTTAATTTTTTTTTAATTAATATGTTTTGGATTGGGTCAAGGGAAGCGAATATTTATGCTTTTTTGGGCCAATTTGTATAAAAAAATCAAAAGAAACAGCCCAAGTGCCCAAACGCATCCAAATTTTAAAATCTGGTTTATTTTTTGAATTTTGCACAGAATCGGTCAAAGTCGTAGAATCGGACCGATTCTACGACTTTGACCGATTCTACCGATTCTGCAGCGACTTTACATTTCTTTGCGATTTTGAGCGACTTAGAATCGATTTTGTGACTTTGAGTCGTAGAATACGACTCAAAGTCGCGATTTTGATAACCTTGCTAGTAGTTAATATAAACTTGATGAAAGAATCAAATTAAACGCATGAAGTAGAATACTAATAATGCAATTGTTGACACCCAAAAGGACTCTACGACTGAAGCGTGGCGCAAATAATGTGACTATTCAGCGGCGTTTTGAGACTTGTTTTGATGTTCATATATTCTAGGCAAGTTGACGTGGGCATTATCTTGGTTTTGCGATTCTTATGATCTTTGAAAAAAAATATACAGAATGCGAAAAATTGATAGAGCGCGCACTTCTTGTGTTATCTAACAAAAACCTCTTGTATTTTCATCTAATCATTTTTCTTTTATGTTTCGAATCCTTTAGGAAATCTGTTTTTTGTAAATTTGTTAGTTCAATGATTTGATTGGCCCGTATATTCTTTGTTTAAATTGAATGGATTTTGATTGTATCTATACGCTCTTTCGTGGAAGTTTTGTTTGATCTCTATTTTTTTCGGGTTGCTAACTCAACGACAAAGTACTCGGCTTTTAAGTGCGGCTAGAATCTTTTATACATTTGGAAGAAGTGAGGACGAACTTGATCTGCGTGGTGGCGAATTGTTTTATCACTTTAATATTCTTTGGAGTTCGAGGTGATTATCGACGATTTGATTTGTCATTTTATTAGTATTCTATTAATATTCGAGATGTGCGACAAATCGAGTTCGCATTTTCTTACCTTCTTTACTTTTTTGTGTTTTTCTTGTTTCTCTTGTTTATGTATTTTTGTTCTTTTTTTTCTTACCTTCTTTTCTTTTTTCTTTTTTTTTTTTGTTTTTCTTGTTTCTCTTGTTTATGTATTTTTGTTTTTTTCGTGCATTTGACTCGAATCTATTGCATAGTTATATTCGGTCCTTGTCTTCTTTCTTTCATTTGTTTGGGTACGTAATGAGAATATTGCGTTGTTTTAAGGAGGTTTTTGAGAATCTTGTATATTTATGTGGTAGCTCTTAGGCTTATTTTGCTTTTATTTTTGCCTAATTTGATTGTAAATGAACTGATTTTGTGTATTTGAGTCAATTTTCTCACATCTATATATATATAATTACTAGCTCAAAACATTTAATAAAACCTATTTAATTTTACCTATGTGGCAATTTAACAATTTTCCCTCCAAAAACCGTTACATTTGATGTGTTTAATCTTCCATTTAATCATTAAATAATTAATACTCATCACTTCAAAATTACAAAAATTATTTTAAATTTTTTATTAATGACAGTTGATCATATAATGTGTTGACCGTATAATGTGATTAGATGTTATTATTGTTGTTACATTTAATTTTTTTTAAAATAAAAAATATATTTGAAATTTCTAAATAAATAATAAATAATTCACAAATAAAAGACGTACCAAAATATACACTACATCCAATCAGATAAACGCAATTTAAAAAAAAATATTCCAACTTTTTTAATTGTAAATTTGGTCTGCAAAAAAGTGAAAGAAAAATAATTAATCATTATATGCATATAGGCTCACAATAATTTATTTATATCTGTGCAAATGCACAGGTCGAATACTAGTGAAGTTTAATGTTTGGTCTGCTAATTTTTTATTTTTGATAAACGTATTTATTTCATTTTGAATTGTCTTAATTTATGTCTTACTAGTGAAGTTTAATGTTTGGTCTGCTAATTTTTTATTTTTGATAAACGTATTTATTTCATTTTGAATTGTCTTAATTTATGTCTTCCAATAAATTGAAGGCCGATGATTTTAAGTTGATTTGAAGATTTATTTATGTGGGACACATAATTGATTGAAAATCACGGACTTGTTTTCACAAATTTACAAATGCTTCTTACGCCTTCAGAGTTTGCAATCTAATTTTAATTTTCGAATTGCGAAGATTTGTTTGTTAAAATGCCAACCAAATACAGAATAACCTACTTGCAAGTTTTGTTATTTTATACCGACAGATTCACATTACATTACAGCCCAGAACAAATAAAAAAAAAATTGATAAAACGAGATAGATAATTAAAATCACTGAATATAAGATTGTCCAGTTATGTCGAGATCTCGATCTCCGGTGGACGGCGGTGGCTTGTGCTTGGGCTCGACGGTGGCTTCAGCCGGCCCATCTGCGCTTTGTGTTGCACTGGCCGGTGGCTTTTTTTCCGGCTGCTTCGGCTCCCTATCGTCCGTGCCATACATTCCGCCGCCGTAGGCTTCCTTGGTGAGCGGTTCCATGGCTGATATATGCGGCGGTTGGTGTTTCTGGCCGGCGGTTTCCTCCGATTCCGGTTCCTTGTTCTCTCTCTCCATTGTTCAACTTTGTTCTTCTTATTTTACTGCTGTTTCTGAAAGTGTTGGAAGTATTAAGTAGCGATTGCTGACCATTTTATCAGGTCTGTCTGACGAGTTTGGGATCAAAAAGACACGTTTTCGAGGCAAAACGTGGCAACAAATAGCCGTGCCACGTGGAGAAGGGCATGCGGTGGATGCATATCCGTAGCCTTCGCATTTTCAACGCTTCTGATAAGTATATCAGATTTATTGCCACAAGAAAATACCGCAATTTACGCGCTTTTTTATTAGTTTAAAAGTTAAAACCAGTGTTTTAAATAGCGATGGTCATACCGGTCAAGTAACCGGTACGCGGTATTACCGGTAGGATCGATAATATCGGTGGTATTACCGGATTAGCAAATATAATGATATATATAAATATACATAAAAATATATAATATCAAATGCAAAAAAGTAAAAAATAAATGACCATAATCATTAATTACAACTTCTCAATGTTAAAAATTAAACATTTTAACTACTAATTTGAATTTTATTTTTTTAATTAATTTTATTTTTTTTAATTTCTTTTTTATTGGCCCGTTTTGGACCGGTATTTTGCGGTTTTTGCGGTATGATCCCGGTACAAACCGGTATAACCATAAATCCGGATTTTGAGTGTAATTGTATCGTACCAATGCTGGTATTCGGTATTACCGGCCGGTACGGTACGGTATTTAAAACATGGGTTAAAACCGTTATATATGGGTAGGATTATAAGGCATAGCATCTTCAATGTATAAATATTGTAGTTACATAAATTTTGACAAATGTCAATTTAACTAGAGGGATTGTGAACCACATAAAATAATAGTTAAGTTCACAACATTAAGTCTAAAAAATTATCTCCAATACATAATGTAATCAAACACAATATTGTACACTTAGCCAATATAAAATAAATATAAATAAGAAAATAAATAAATTAAATAATTAGATATTTTAAAAATAGTAATAATATTTCTCTCTCTTCTCTAGTTGAATAGAATGTGAAATAGAATGTGGATGAACTAAATTTTTCTCTACATTGTATACATTAATTATGTCCACCTCATCACTACATTTGTGATAACATTGTGCATTGGAAGATTAAAAGTGGAGACATTGCTAAATTTGTTAATGTAAAGTATAATTTACTACACTACATTTAAGCATTGAAGATGCTCTAATGCTTAAATGTAGTTGTAGTAAATTACACTCTACATTAACATATTTATCAATTTATTCACTTTTAATCACAATGTTATCACAAATGTAGTGATGAGGTGGACATAATTAATGTCTACAATATAGATAAGAATGTGGTGTCATCCACATTCTCATTCACATTATAGTCAACCAATGGAGAGAGGAGAAAGAAATATTATTACCATTTTTAAAATATCTAATCATTTAATTCATTTTCTTTCATATTTATAAATTTTTTATTTTGGCCAAGTAGACAATATTGTGTTTGGTTATATTGTGCATTGGAGATAATTTTGTAGAATTAAAGTTGTGAACCTAACAATTATCTTATGTGGTTCATAATCCATCTAATTAATTGACATTTGTCAAAATTTATATAATAACAACACTTATGCATTGGAGATGCTCTAAGAACTTCATCAAGTGAAATAACTAGAAAAAAACTTTAATGAATAAGTCTGTGATAAATTATTGGCATTAGTCGCATAATAATTATTTTCTAATTAAGGTGTAGGTGTATATTAGGAAATTAAAGTAAAAAATTTTTGACAATACACATTCATTGCATTTGTATTTTTTTTTAAGAATATTGAATTGAAACTGTTAGTTATGTAAAATGTATTCTTGTACTTGTTTGTTATGTTTTTGTGCTTATTTTCGTGTGTTTTATGTGTTTTAGTTGAGTCGTTTTAGGTTCAATTTTAGTGTCAACCGGTTCATTTGTCGTGTTTTATGTGTTTTCGTTTTCGTTATGTGTTTTAGTATTTTGTCGTATGTTTTGGTGTGTTGATTAGGTTCAGTTTGCCATTTCGGGAATACGTATCGTTCGTGCCATTTTCGAGCCACTTGACCGAACCAACATCGAGCCACCCGAGCCATTTAATCGAGCCGCGAGTCTAACCTTAGGTCAGCCCAGCCACATCCTTACACTCGCCACGAGATGGTTTTGGTGCTCCACGAGACGGCATCGCGCGCACGCACATAGCCCGCGCACTCGCTGCGACACTAGACTGGCAACCCGCGAAACGTCTGAGCGCCACCACAATCCGCGCACTCGCAGCGAGTTCATCTTGGCGACCCGTTAAATGCATCCCGTAGCAGCCAAAGGGTCGCACTCGCAGCGAAAGAGCACTGGCGACCCGCGAATAGGTGTGCGCACACAACCAAGGCGGCACTCACAGCGAACATGGTTTCGCGCCGCGCCAAACGCCCACACTCGTAGCGAGATTCTTTTGGCGACCCGCGAACGCGCCCTGCCAGCACCAAATAATGCCACACTCTCTGCGAAACTGGTTCCGAGACCCGCGAACTGCAGAATTTTAGTAAATGTGTGTGTTTCTAGTGTGTGTTTATGGTGTAGCCATAAATAGACATTGTGCTTTGTATTTTTGGAACATCTCCCCTCATTTCCCAACTTTTAAGTTGGAAAATCCTCTCTATTTTCTCTCTTTTATTTTTATGTTTTGCTTTGGAGGTCCATGACTCTATTTTTCCGGCGAAATTCTGGCAAGATTATTTTCATCCAAGTTTTGAGCTTTATTCACTATTTTTGTTCAAGTAGGAGAGTAGGTACCTTACTTAGGTCCTTCTACTTCGAGTTTGTTTGTCGAATTGTGTGTTTATGCTCATTTCTAGGTTTTTGTTTTATTTTTATTGCTTGCTTATGTGTGTTAGGAATCTATACGTGCTTATCTAATATAAAGGTCTCGACTTTCTTCAAAGCGTGATGATTTAGTATAGAAAGCTCTTGTTTGATTACCTAGGATCACTATGCCCGCACGTTTTCTCTTGTTTTCCTTTATTTTCTCGAGTTATGGAGACTCCGTGCAACCAATGTTTTGATCTTTCTTTCGATTCTTGCATTGCATTGTTCATCATTTGCTCTTAGATTATTAGTTTAGTTTCGTGCAATCATCCGCAATCAAGCGAGTAGAATGTGTAGGATTTTGTTTTTGGTTATGTGACTTTGACGACTAGGTAGTGAACGAAGCTCCAAATAACCTTCCTTTGAGAACGACCCGAGGTCCGGTAGCTCGGTTACCATCCACCCAAAAATACTATAAATAGTACTATATGCTAGGTTTAGGCCCAACTTAAGCTAAGGCCCATCTATGCATCTATATATATGTGTACTCATCTTTGTGAATAATACATCAAATATTTTTCCACATTCTCACATAGTATCAGAGCCGGTTCTATGTGGGACCATGCGACGACGTACCCATTTTCCCCACGTGCCCGTTTATGAGAGCCTGTTTCTAGTAGGGCTTGGGCACCCAGCTCCGTATATGGGCTTCGACTTTCTTATTAAGGACTCATAAGTGAAGGGGAGTGTTGAATATCACTTGTGAGTTGTCCCACATCGTTTATATAGAAAAAATAGACCTAATTTATAAATCTGATGGGCCAATCCTCCTTCCACCAATTGGTTTTGGGATGGAACCCCACTTGGGCTTAATCTAGGCTTTCAATCTAAAGGTTCCAATAGCCTCTACTGCAACTTTATTGCCATCGCCCACAAATATGAATCTTTCAGCATCACTCGGCAACCGGCTCCACAGGCAACACTGCAAAGACATACTTATATGAGTAGTAGCTCCCGAATCTATCCACCAAGTATCTTTGGGTACAAAGGATAAATTAACCTCAGAACAAACTAAAGTTAGAGATATACCCTTCTGAACACGCCATGCAGCGTACTTGGAGCAATCTTTCTTTATATGCCCCGACTTCTTGTAGAAGTAGCATGTCGATTCCTCAGGTTCTATCGTTTGCTTCTACTGCGTTGAAGCAACAACCGCAGTGACCTTAGATCTCTTTCTCTTCTTGCTTTGAGCATTCAAGGCCAAATGAGCACTTTCAACCCTATCTATCTGCACTCTCTCTTCCTCTTGCACACAGTGAGATACAAGCTCATTCAGGGACCATTTGTCCTTTTGAGTGTTATAACTCACTTTGAATTTCCCAAAGTGTGCAGGGAGAGAGATCAAAACCAAGTGCACGAGCAATTCCTCAGAAAGCTCTAACTTTAGTGCCTTAAGTTTTGATGCGAGATTGGATATTTCCATAATGTATTCCCTTATGTTCTCTTTTCCTTTTTAACTCATGGAAACGAGTTTAGCCAAAAGACTACTCGTCTCCGCTTTTTCATTTTTGGCAAAGTATTGCTCAACAGCCTAAAGGAACAGTTTGGCACTCTCGCTCTCAGCAATAGAGCCCCGAAACGCTTCCAGAATAGAGCGCTTCATGATCACCATGCCCATTCGGTTAGAGCAATCCCACTTTTCAATTTTAACCTCATTCGCGTTTTCAGCCGTAGCAGTGGGATGCTCATACCGAAGTGCCAGATCCAAATCCATACAACCGAGAACAATTTCTACGGGTTTTTTCCAATTCTTAAAATTCGTTCCGTTAAGCATTGGGATGTTGTTAATTTGAGCATAAACATTTGGAGTTGTAGCAACTAAAACAATGTAGAACAATATAAGCATACTCACAAAATATCCATGACATAAAACAAATTATGCATGAACAAATAATACAAATTGGGGACCCATCTTAACACACCTGGCGCAACATTAATCTCGTTTGTGGATAGAAAATTAACTACAGTGGTAATCTTGGTGTAACAATCAAGCATTGATATCTGTCAAACAAAAGTCTATCTATGGACCGACTAATGTTCACATGAAAATACCGAAAAATTACACATACTTATCATCACATGTGTGTAATTATTTGGCCAAAATGTGTCTACCTGTGGGCTTATCACATAATGCATATATAATAACACACGACATCTATGTAATTTTAATAAAATCGCTCTTCACACACAGAGGCTGCTATGACAGCATGATGTTTTGATTGATTAAATTAAAAAATTACCAGACTAAGTAAGCAAACATAAAATTATGTAGCTTATAAACCAAATTAGACTTTTATTTAATCAAGTCCAAAAGCAAATTTGGACCTTCAGTCTTTAAGACATTCAAGAGCATAACATCATATAGTAAAGGCCTATATTACCAGATCAAAGAATTTAGCAACAAACTCAACTATAGTTACTAAATTGATTTGTTTAATTACTAAATTGGCCCACAAGTAATGTAAATGTTTGGCCCAAAATTAGACATGGCCACGGGCCGACCCGGCCCTGAACCTGTCCAGGCCCGCCCCGGCCCACAAACGGCCGGGATTTTGCCAGTTCGTTGAACCAGAACCTTGACCATGCGGGTCGGTTCCGGTTCTTAGTTTTTCTTTTTCTTTTGTCCCGGCAGTCCGGGCGGCCCGGGTCGGGCCGTGGGTTGGTCCCGACTGCCAAGGACGGATCCAAAAAATTTAGAGTAGACTGATTTAGAATTTTAAAAACTAATTTTCACAAAAATCACATAATAATTTTCTTTCCAAATATTCCCTGAAGTTGTGCTCGATGAATTTCTAAAAAAAATAAAAATTCATTGTGCTCATTTACACCGTATTTTATGTATTTTCACTAGTTTGACGTCGATCCCATTTTCTAAGAATTCCACAATACAAATAAATAATTTTTTTTTAATATGACATAGTTATTAGCAAAGTGAAATGCCTACACATCATAAATTTATATCCAACTATGATATACAACAGCAACACATACACACAGACACAAACACACAATTATTACTTCATACACAATCAACAAAGCAAGAATCGTATCCAAGATTCTAGCAATAACTATTAAAACCCTAAATATTCAACTAAAATGAGAAGATAGACAAAGACAATTAGACAAATAAAATAAATATGTAATAGAGGGTTTAAAAATATAACTTACTATTAAAGAAAAAATTAATCGTCTTCATGAAAGTAGCTTTTTCCGGTTGAATAGTTTTTTGCCATTCTAAATTCATTGTTATGGTGTTCAGAGGAGAGGCACATTCAGAGGAGGGCATGGTCGTGGCTAATTTATTTGATTGGAGTTTGGTATATAGTGGTGTTGTATGGGTTAGTGCATAGTAGAAATGGTGGATCAATAATATATAATACCTTATTAGAGCTGTGTTAGTAGTATTTGAACTTAATAAGTGAAAATTTTGGTGGGTTATTACGTTAATTTATTGAACTGGGCTAGAAATGCAATATATATATTTTTTTTTCAAACTAATAGTTATTTAAAAAAAGGGTACATAATTTTTTCCAACCTGTAGTATACGTGCTTTTGGGATTTTCAACCTAAAGTATTTTTTGTTGTAAAATGCAACCTGAACTACATATATACAATTATTTGCACGCTCGACTACTTTTTGACCGTCCGATCATCTGTAAAAAAGGACACGTGTATGGTCAAGATGTGGTCAAGCGTGCAAACAGTGACTGTATATGTAGTTCAGGTTGCATTTTACAACCAAAAATACTTTAGGTTGAAAATTCTAAAAACACGTATAGTACAGGATGGAAAAAATTATTTACCCTTAAAAAAATAACAGGCCAGGGCTGAAGCCCAGCCCAGGCCATATGTAGATTCGTCCATGCCGGCGGTCTTTTGTAATTCTTTTTTTTTTAAAAAAAATGGGTCGGGCCGGGTCCGAACCGGCCGAAAATCGACGAGTCGATGACCCGGCGGTTTAGGACCGGTTAAATGAACTGGCCCATAAAAATGGCCGGGCCAATTACGAGCCATCAAATTGAGGCCTGCCGTCACGGCGGGCCGGGGCGGGTCACGGCCCGTCATTTGGCCAAGTCTACCCAAAATTCATCAACGAAAGCAACAGAAAACTTGCCCA
>BKCP01005794.1:311610-336659 GCA_008636005.1 Striga asiatica | reverse complement strand
GGCTGCGCAGCAGCTATAGGGGAGAGTGGAATGAATGAGAGTTGGGGTTTAGGGTTACCTCATCTCCTTTATATAGGAGTGAATACTTACGCGAAGTGCCCAAAGTACCCCAATCGGTGGACCTAGAAGGTCCAAAATGCCCTGGTCGATTCGTCTCCCCTTAGTGCTGAGTCACCGCAAGATTCCTTCTTACCTGTCATGATATGTAGGATTTAGAGTATATTGCAAGTATGATGAGTCGTCATCCTATCTTTGTTACTCGAGGTATTCGAAGTCGACTTTGAGACCATGGAAGTCGACTCGTGGATATGTGCGGGTTCGGAAGCTACGCTCGACTGGTTCTGTGAGGCGAAGTTATCCTCAGAGAGTCGTCTTAGTTCAGTCGGCCCCTGGGAGCCCGAGAGCTGTACTCTTGCTGTTCCTCTTCTTAGTGATGTCGATTAGTGAAAGTCGATAGGTTAAGGTCGACTTGATGGGGTCGACTAGATCCATCTCTGCTTCTTCTTGATTGCTCTTAATAGAATCGTCCTTAGGGAAGTCGATTGGGGCATGTCGACGGACTCATGTCGTCATGGGGGTAATTCGAGCGGTTCGTTGGTTGAGTAAGGATCTTCTGGGCCGGGTTATACTTATGTGGCTATATCAGTTTAGGTGGATCGTCTTGAGGTCATAGTTTCGGGCCGCCTCCCCAAGCACAAGGCACGAAGTGTTGTCTCCAACGATTGGTCGTGCAAAGTACCTGATGTTTTGGGGTGGTTGTGGCAATTGGTCTCCTTGTCCCGCCATTGGTTCGGTTTCGGGCTCGGGTTCCGGTTGTGGTTCGTCTATGTTGAGCTCAACAAAGAGATTTAACGGTGGAGTCTCCTCTCGGGTTGCTTTCTTCCGTCTACCTCGCATAAACACAACCAACAACTATACCCGCGAACGCACCAATGGGAAACAAGAGTAAATCACAATCAATAAACACAAACTATCTACAAAAGCAAGAGAAATCGAGAGAAATACGGAAATTAAGCAATGTTCACAAAAATCAAGAGAAACACGAGAAAAAGGACAATCAAGTAATAAACTAGGCGTCCTACTTGCCTTCCCCGGCAACGGCGCCATTTGTTTTGTAGTATTTTGAGGGTAGTTGGTAACCGAGCTACCCGACCTCGAGTCGTTCTCAAAGGAAGACGGTTCGGAGCTTCGTTTACCACTCAATTGTCCAAATCACACAAAATGAAAAAATAAAAGCTAAACATGCTAATCAATTTGGGTTGGGGATGGATTAACACTAATTGATGCTCGAAATTGAAAGAAACAATAAACGAGAGAGTAATGTAATTAACACTATCAGAGTCTCTAAGCCATCATCATCAAAGGAATCAACAACGAGAAGTATGCAAGTTCTAACACTAGATCACTAATCCCAACCTTCTAACCTAAATGATTAAGCTCTAAATAGAGTCCTAACCCTTAATCTAGATAGACAAGCAATTAGTCTCTACCAGAACAAACATGAGCAATGATCAAGTCCAAGCATATCCTCCATCATCAAACAAACACTCAAATTCACCTTGAAAAATTCCATAAGTAAAAACGAGGCAAAAATCGAAGTAATGAGCTTTAAAAGTAAATACCCAATCTTCTATTGCGTGCTAGATGAAAATCGGAGTCAAAAGCTCGGAACTTGAACAAAATAAAAGTCGCCAGAAAGTTCGCCGGAAAATGATGTCATAGAGCTCCCAAGGGAGAGATAAGAGAGAAAACTAAAAAGAAAATAGCTATTCCCAAAGTGGGAAAGTGAAAAATGAAATCTAGATGTCCCAATTACAAAGGACCAAAATGTATTTATAGTGCAGCTCAAAACACACACTGGTTTCACGCACATTTACTAACAGGTACTCTCGAGCTCGCCGGGAATTCCGCAGGTCGCGGGCTTGGGCTGGCACGGGCAAATCACGAGGTAGCGCGGGCATGGCACGGGCTCGGCGCGAGGCAAGGGACTACTCTCGACCTGGCGGCAGGACTCGCGCGCGCGGACTGGAGATGCAACAACACTCGCGACCTGGCGAAAAACTTCGCGCGGCGCGGACGAGATTTGCACGGGCTTGACGTGGACACGGAGAAGGAAACTACTCTCGACCTGGCGGGCGGTTCCGCGCGCGCGGACGCGAGGACGGCGCGAGGTTGGCGCGAGGGAGTTTGATACTCTCGACCTGGTGGGCGTTCTCGCGCGCGCGGACGCAGGGAATGATGGCACTTGCGCGCGCCCTGGGCGCGAGTGACCCTGAGCAGCGGCACGGGGTCGTGAGCCGAGGTGCGAGGTCGTGAGTCCCAGGGTCAACTTTTGAGGTCTTTGGTCAACAAGGCTCGACATACTCAGAATGAAAAAGGCTCGTACGAATTGGCTCAAAATTTCTCGGAGTTCGACTCGACTCTTCTCTTCATCCACGAAATAAACCTGAAATACACCCAAGAGCACGAAAAGTACGCCAAAAAAATAGAATAAAAAGAAAAACAAGGAAAATACACGAAACACGATAAAATGGACCGGATGTCACTAAAACGAATCTAATAAGGCCAAACTAAAACACACGAAAATAAGCACAAAATCACAATAAACAAAATCCTATCTATTTTCACTCTTTTACTTTTGTGCTTTGGTTGGAGGTCCATGACTCGATTTTTCTAGAAAAATTCCGGCAAGTTTACTTTTATCCAAGTTCCGAGCTTTATTCACTATTTTCATTCAAGCATGCGATAGGAGAGTAGGTACCTTGGTTAGGCCCTTCTACTTTGAGTTTTGAATTGTGTGTCTGCTCGTTTCTAGGTTTTTGCTTTATTTTTTACTGCTTGCTTACGTGTGTTAGAAATCTATATGTGCTTATCTAGTATAAAGGTCTCGACTTTGTTGAAAGTGTGACGATTTAGTGTAGAAAGCGCGTGTTAGATTACCTAGGATCACTATGCTCGCATGTTTTCTCTTGTTTTCCTTTATTTTCACGAGTTATGGAGACTCCGTGCAACCAATGTTTTGATCTTTCTTTCGATTCTTGCACTTTTCATCATTTGCTCTTAGATGATTAGTTGATTTCGTGCAATCATCCTCAATCAAGTGAGTAGAATGTGTAGGACCTTGTTTTTGGTTATATGACTTTAACGACTAGGTAGTGAATGAAGCTCCGAATAGCCTTCTTTTGAGAACGACCCGAGGTCGGGTAGCTCGGTTACCATCTACCCAAAAATATTACAAACAGAAGTGCACAACATTAATTTGGTATTTCATATATTATGTTTGTTCAAACAAAATAGCATAAATATATTAAATAAAAATATTAAATATACTAAATATATTAATTAGTTTGATTATTAGGATTATTCGATTAACCGACCGAATAAACTAAATAATGCACCTCAGTTTCAACTTAGGACAAAATTTCAGTCGGTCAGACTGCACAATAGCGCTTGAATCTGTGCACAATAATGTCAGACGTGTTGCACATTAACATCTGCCGGACTACACACTAGTGACCAAAACCTACTGAACTAAGTTTTTCGGTTCAAATTTTTATATTTCGATTCAATTATATATATCTATACTTTTAAAAATTTGAATATTCCGATTCGGTGTCGACGTTAATATTTAAAATAGCACAAATAATTAAACTATCTGTAAAAAATATTTTTCATTTCATACACTTTTATGTAAAACTATTATTTGTTTTTTAGCCAAACACAATAAAATATATATAAATATATAGATTATTATATGTAAAATATTAAAATATCAACATCAACCGGTAAACAATATTGTGCATTATGTAATGCATTGGCATCTTGGTAATTTTTGAAATATTAATGTGCATATACACACACTATTGTGTGCTCTTATTATCTTTGTTGTGCGCTGCAGCGAACATTATTGTGCAGCTGTTAAAATTTTGATAACTTACATATATAACTCAACAATTAAATTGAAAATTTATTAAAATTTTCTGATATTGCAACAAAGTCCTTGAAATTTGTCAAACTTTGAAAAATAAACCCGCAAAATAAAACTAAATTTTTCAACCGCAGGTCTTCTCGTTGTCGAATTAGGTCATGCCACCCGCGCGGGTGGCGCCCATTTCTTGTATTAACAAATTAAGGAATGACATGTGGCAATACATTTGCTACTTACACACTCAATATTGCTATGGACAAAATTAAAATAAAAAGGTTCATCTAAAAATACTAGAAAAATTAGTAAAATATAAATAATTAATAAAAATAAATATTATGAGCGATCCACAAAAAATGTCAGAACAAATAGGAACACTTATAGAAATAATAAAAAAGACTCAATTAGAAACATTTGAAAAATTAGACGAAATAAAAGAAATAATAAAAGAATTACAAGATTTAATACAAAAAGAAAAAACATGGAAAAATTATTTAAACCAATTCAAATAGAACCGCCAACAAGCTCTAATGGATGATATAGATAGGTTAACTCAATTATTAGAAAAATGCAATATTGAAGAAACTAGAATGGCAAAAATAGATGATGAGGATAAACAAGGAATAATCTACGGAATAGATAGTGAAGATGAAGATGAACCAACATTTAATATGACTGATCAAAAACCTCATACAACACCACCATTATCACCAAAACGACCTAGAACAAATAATAATGAAGCATCCAATTCACAGAATAATTATGTAGAAAGTAGTTTTAGAGATTTTATATATAGAAATGATTATAGTTATCATCAAGAAAAAATAAAGAAAAATATTCCACCAGCATATTTAGAAAAAGAAAGAAATTTAACTAATGGAATATTAAATATAGATTGTGCAACCAATGCAGAAGATTTAATAATCACTTGGACAAATCAATTAAAATTACTAGTTCAAACTAATGACTCGATGATAAATAGAATGACATTAATTGATTTTTTCAATTATATAAGATATATAACATCTGGAGTATTATTTGATTATCTAGAAAATACTCAAATATTATTAAATCTTGAAGCCAATGGCTCAGAAACAGGAGCAGAATATAAAATAGGAGCTTTAAAGGAATTAGCAAAAAATTTGTTAAAGGAATTTTTAGGAATTACAGGACAAGAACCAAAAGAGACACAAAAAGAAAAAGTAGTTAGATTTCTAACAAATATGAAGCTATGCAATATATGTTATATAGAAAATTTTTTCTGTCAAGTAAGAGAAAATTTCTATAAAATTAAGGATCGAACAGGACTAATAGAAATAGTTGAAAGTAAACTTAAATATGAAATAAATAAATATATTCAGAAGAAAATTAGTGAAACAAAAGAAGAAAAAACTCTAGGAATCTTAGAAAAATATGCAAAAGAATATAGAGATGAACTTTGTATAAGAAAATTAGAGCACCACGAAATGACAAAAATCAATCCAAGATGTTGTAAGCAATTAGAAAGTGTACCTCAAGAATTTGGTTGTTATAACCCATACAAAAAGAAAAGATACTATAAACACAACAAGTTTAATAAACGATATAGACCAAGAAGATATAAAACATTTAGAAAACCATGGAAACCAATATTTAAAGGCAAATTTAGAAAACAAGGAAAATATTTAGGAAAACCAAAATATTGTCCTAAAGGAAAAAAGAATTGCAGATGTTGGAAATGTCAAGAAATAGGGCACTATGCAAATGAATGTCCTAAAAACATGCCAGAAAAAGAAAAAAAGTTAAAAATGATATTTTCTTTAGGTTATGAACCTATAGAAGAAGAATATGAAGAAGGCGAACTATTAGACTTTGACATATATGATTTAGAATCAGAAACAGATAGTGATTCAGAAACATCTGAATCAGAAGATGAGTAAAAACAGTTCATTCATAAAAGTTAAATTATTTAATAAATTTCTACTAGCATATATAGATACAGGAGCAACAATATGTTTAGCAAAGAAATCTATATTACCTAGTAAATATTGGAAGAAATTAGATAAACCAATTATAGTAAGAATTGCAAATAATAAAACAATAAGTATTGATTATAGAGCAACAGACTTAGTATTATTAATAGAAGAAAAACGGTTTCCTTTACCAAGTCTCTATAAACAGAATACAGGTTTACCATTAATAATTGGAAATAACTTTCTTAAGTTATACAGTCCATTTATTCAAAGACTAAATACTATAAGTCTTAGATGTCCACAACTAGATACGCAGTCTAGTAAAATAATTATTACGAAAATATATAATACGTCTTCTTTCATAAAGGGGGAGATATTAAGAAAAGTTTCATTTCAAATTTATAAAGTAATAAGTATAACACTAGAAGAACATGTTAATCAACTATTAGAAAACATATGTAGTCAAAATCCATTAGATCCAAATAAAAACACGAATAACATGATAGTAAAAATAGAACTTATAGATCCTAGCAAAGAAGCCAATGTGCCAAATAAGATACCATATACAGAAAGAGATGTTAAAGAATTTCAAGAAGAAACTACTAAGATGTTAGAAAACGGTATTATACAACCTAGTACAAGTCCACATAGTGCACCAGCATTCTATGTAGAAAATCATAATGAGTTAAAAAGAGGAAAACGCAGAATGGTTATAAATTACAAAGAAATGAATAAAGCCACTAAAGGAGATGCATATAAGTTACCAAGACAAGATTATATTTTTAGTCGGATTAAAAAAGCAAACTGGTATAGTACATTAGATGCTAAATCAGGATATTGGCAGCTAAGGTTACATAAAGAAACAAAACCTTTAACAGCATTTAGTTGTCCACCTCAAAATTACTATGAATATAACGTAATGCCATTTGGACTCAAACAAGCACCTAGCATATATCAACGATTTATGGATAATAATCTTAAGGGATTAGAATCAATAAGTCTTGCCTATATAGATGACATAATTGTTTTTACACAAGGATCAAAAGAAGATCATTTAATAGAACTTGCAAAAGTTTTAATACAATTAGGTAATAAAGGAATTATTTTAAGTAAAGAAAAAGCAAAAATTTGCAAAACAGAAACAGAATTTTTGGGAATGAAAATAGTCGAGGGAGGCTATATCGAACCTCAAAAACATTTACTTGAAAAAATACATCAGTTTCCAGATCAGCTTCAAAACAGAAATCAAATTCAAAAATTTCTTGGATGTTTAACATATATTGGAGAAAAATGTTTCATAAAAAGTCTTGCAAAAGAAAGAGAGTTACTACAAAAAATGATTTCAGAAAAAGTACCATGGAAATGGACAGAAAATGCAACTAGAGCAGTACAGTCCTTAAAAAGACTATGTACTCAATTACCACGGCTATACCTACCAAAGCCTAGTGATTTACTTATTTTAAACACTGATGCAAGTCAGGATACTTGGGGAGCAATCCTTCAAGCAATTCCAGATGCATATGAAGAGTTTAATAAGTTTATCGCAAACAACAAACCATCTGAAGTTAAATCCTTTATACGAAGGATGACTAAAGATAGTTTGGATGAAAATAGCGAATCTAATGATTCTATGCAATTAGTATTGGGAAAAACCAATGGAAAGCAATTACTGTTATCCAAATGGGTATCAGGAACGTTTAAGCAAGCAGAACGCAACTATACAACACATGAAAAAGAAACATTAGCTTTTATAAATGCTTTGGAAAAATTTAAACTTGATTTACAACCAGTTAAATTTATTTTTCAAACAGACAGTTTGTATACAAAAGATTTTACAAAATATCGAATAAAAGAATCTTACAACAAAGGTAGACTTTTAAGATGGAGTTTGAAAACACAACAGTTTGATTACATATCTGTATATATTTCAGGAAAAGAAAACTATTTAGCAGATACATTAACCCGAGAATGGAAGCACTCAGATCAGTCTTAGAAGATAGTCTAAAAATACTGAAAAAGCAGGTAGAAGAGCTCTTTGAGCAGATAAAGAAAAAAGAAAAAGAAATCAGCAAGATAAAAGCCATACTATTTGAAGAAAAAGGCAAAGAAGAAAAGAAAAATGAAAAGGCACAAACATCAAAAGAAAAAGAAATAAATGGGGAAGAAAAAGAAAAACCTCATTTTGATGAGGAAGAAAGAACAAAAACCCATTATGTAATATTTACAGGTCCTAATCAAGGGATTTTTTCGCAATGGAGTCAAGCAGCCATGTTTATAACAGGGCAAAATGTTATACACAAAAAATTTGCTAGCTTGTTCGAAGCAAAAGAAGCACTAGCCCAGTTCAAGACAAGCTATGCAGGAAAGGCACAGTCATCCGCTACAGCTGTACAAAAGCAAATGCCTATATTAGGCAAGATTCCAAGTATCAGACCACTAACGATTGGAAGCATACAGTCCAAACAACAAAAAGAAGAGATGACCAAGCTGACCAAAAATATTTTTGACCATGAATTCAAGTTTGTGGTTAATTATACAGATGAAGATAAGCAGACAAGCATTTATCCAACTGACGGTCTATATCTTGGACCAAAAGCAATAGCTCTACCAGAAGCAGATCCGATGAAGGTATACATGATGTTCCAATCAGGATTACTAAGTTGTATTTACTTCAGAGATACAAATATATTCTAATACTTCCCGATCAACATCAAGAAAGCAGTTTCCCAATACTGTAAGTACGTTCTTGGGAAAAAGGAAGGATTCGTGAAAATATTTGCCACCACACCAATTTTTTGTGAGGGGTAAAGCTCACAGGAAGTAAAACAACCAGCAATCCAGTTTTGTCAAATTGGAATAAGCAATGGAAATTATCCAGACATCGGCCAAGCACAACATGAGGACGAATTAGTTCAGTTTCTAAATAATTATGTCATAATCTTAAATAAAGGCATTAAAATCAAGGGAAGGATTAATTATGCAGCCAAGTCCATTATCATTTGGAGCATGCAAGCACGAGATCCAACAGAGCTAGATATCAAGTTACTTAACAAATATCTAGATACACTTATAAAAATACAATTTGAAATTCCAGAAATAGTTAAGAAAGAGATCTGCATCATGCTACAGAAGGAATTCGCAGAAGATCACATTTGTGAATTATGCAATCCAGAATCACAATGAGAATTTGAACCTATCCAGGAATGACGTAAGCGCTTACGTCAGGAGGCAATAAGAGAGCAGATAGTGGATGAGATAGTGGAGGATAATGGAGCAAGATAGTACTGGACGAAAATGGAGGATCCCACCTTCTTTTTAAAATTGTCTTGTTGTAATAATAGTTAGGACCTCGTGCACTATGTAATGGGATGGTGAGTCACCACCCACACCCACTAAGGACCTATAATGTAAAGATGTCGGCCATGATGTAAAGAGGCAGAGTTATAACTCTTGCCTATAAATAAGTGTCTCAAATTTCATTTGAGGACACAACAATTCGGAATAAAATCATTTCATATAACACTCTCTTATAAGATTCTTATGCTTTCATATATAATGAGTTTCTAAATACTTAGTAGATATAAGAAGAAAGATTAAGGGTGTTAGTTGATTGAGCAATAGTTTCTCTGGAGCACTGAAAAGTTCTGTGAAAAGACCGAAGCTGATATGCGTCAAGGTTATTAAGTCCAGAATTGTGTTGAGAACAGGCGGAATCAGGTAACTCTCTTAAATCGAGTACTCTTATATCTATCTTGTTAAAGAAAATTGTTATCGAATTTTTAGTTTCCCATGGACATAAATAATTTTTGGTATATACCATATAGAGAAATATATAATGATATAAATCGTCTCAACTTAGTAATAGAACAAATTGATTCATTAACAAAAATGTTAAAAGAAAATGAACAAATGTTATTCAACTTCGTAAAAATTTATGCACCTAAGGAACATTCAGTAGAAGATGAAGTTTATTTCCAAGATAAAACTTATTTTCGAATATGTAATAATATTATTTCTTCAAATATCGGGATCAAAGAGTTAATAAAGAAAGCTGAATGCCAAGCATCTAGTCTAAGTGTTCAAATAAGATTATGAATTCTAAATATAAGATAATAAAAAATAAATAATGGATAATGAATATCATGTTATAGAAAATGTAGAAGAACAAGGAATTTATTTATCAGATATATTATTAGATAAGAAGGTAGTAACAAAAGTAAAAAATAAAGGAAATTTAGATTTAGAAAAGAAAGAAGGAATAAATAATAGTATATTAGAAAAATTAAATAGAAAAAACATAATACATTATGGAATAATGAATGGAGAACAACCGGTTAGAATAGAACAAGCAAATTATAATTTTCAAGCACCCTTAGTTGAAATAAATCAAATAGAAAAAAGATTAGAAAAAATAAAAGAAGAAGAAAGGAAAAAGATAAGTTATATACACATAAACACAATACAAATAGTATTACGATCAACATTTAGAGAAGGAATAAAAACACCCGTAAATATAAAGGTTGAAGATAACAGAATCATTCATAAAGAATCAAGAAAACTAGGAGAAATAGAAGGAGATTTAGGGTACGGAGTAATTAAATTTAATATATCATTACAATTTCCTATACCCCTATCAACCAAGAAAATTAATAACTGCATAGAAATAATATGTAATTTCCAAGAAAAAACATTAATGGAATCAGGAGATATACCTATGGTTGTTTGTTATAGAATAGCTTATGCATTAAGCAATAGTAGTTTAAGTATGAATTATCAAAATCAAGAAAGGATATATACAGAAAAAATATTCAATGAAACTAGTACTATTATTAAAAATGATAAAATCCAAAAGGAATTCTTAAGAGAACATAGCAGACGATCATTCAGTAATCCTATAAATTTATAAAAACTAACTGAAAATAATTTATTAAAAATTAAAGAAATTGAAGAACCTCATAGTAGTAAAAGTTTATATAAAGAGGATATAGCAATAGAAAAATTAAATAAACAGGTTAATGAATTAAGCTCATTAGTTATAAATTTAAATAATAAAATATAGAATTTGTAATAATGGATAGGAAAGATATAAATCTTGAATTAATTGAGTTAAATAAAAGGGAAATTAAAGAAGTAGATTATTTAATAGAGAAATCAATACAATACAAATACATAGAAAAAGATGAAAAAAAATTAAAACAGCTAGATTATGACATACAAAGTTATAAACAAAAATTTAAGAAAATAAATAAAATAGGACCACCTAAAACAATAATATAAATGACTTCGAAGAATGGAGTATATAAAATCAGACCAGAAAAAATATCTAAAAAAAAAACAAGTTTTTCAGAAACACAAAGGTTAAAAGAATTTCTTTCAAACTGTAGAACTCAATTAGACTGTGAATTCAAATGTTCTGAAAAGAAAAGTATTATTAGAAATAATTTTACTAGGTTAATAGACTTCTTAAATAAAGATATCAAAAAACATATGGAAGAGCAAAAAGAAGAACCTGATATTAATCAGCTTATTCTTGAAAGACTAGAAAAGATAGAAAATAAAATAAAAACTTTAGAAGAAAAAGATACTACTATATCTTTAGGAGATTGGATTAATCTATAAATAATATTTTACGAACGATATTATTAATATTTTACAAACGATATTATTTATAAAGAATTTAGAAATGTTTAGAAATAAAAAGTAAGAAGAAAATTATTATAAAGAATTTAAAAATGTTTAGAAATAAAAAGTAAGAAGAAAATGGTATCAGAGCCTGGTAACAGGTGAAATACTTAACTAAAAAATGCCACAAATAGATTGGCTAAATGCATTTTTAGCAAGACATGAAACTCTAGAGAAGAAAATTTCAAACACAGCACCGCATTCTGAAATACATGAAAAACACATAAAATATTGGAAAGATAAGCTTGAATGTATAAATATANGCTCCCCTCCGAGAGAATGCCTAGGTGTTGGCTCCCAACAGGAGAATAAAGGTAACACCCAGGTTAACAGGGGCCAACGGCCCATACCAAAAACACAAAAACACAACAGCAACATAAGACATAAAACAAGACATAAAACTCGGACACAACCACACGAACAAACAAATAATCTACGAACAAGACATATAAACTACATACTAAAATGTCCCCCACAACAGTCGAATCCAAATGTCAGCCGAACAAACCAAAACCGAAGCCAGTTTCAGAGAACCGAACCTCCGCCCACCACTGCTTAAGGCCTAGTAAGGCGATTTCTCGGCCATCCTACACTAACCAAGGGTTTAGCCCGCACTCCACA
This sequence comes from Striga asiatica, assembly GCA_008636005.1. Taxonomy (NCBI): domain Eukaryota; kingdom Viridiplantae; phylum Streptophyta; class Magnoliopsida; order Lamiales; family Orobanchaceae; genus Striga; species Striga asiatica. The sequence continues at coordinate 324,479 of BKCP01005794.1, read as the reverse complement.
CACTTGTAGAAACCACCGACCCTCAGCCGAAACGACTCCACCCCAATGCTGCCAATGCAGTCATAGGTAGCCTCAATCAATCCGGCCCGACAGCCAAAATCGAAAAGGAAAGGGCCGAAAGCCTACAATGCTTAGCGTCGTCCAGGTAACCCAACCAATAAAGCCATCTTATCAGTCCAATCCCCAAAAGCAGCCAGCAGCCGACCACCGAGAATCCCTCTATCTGTCGCAGCAAGAGAAACCGAGCCAAAGCAGTAAAAGAACAGCTTACCACCGTACGATGTTGCCGATCATCGAGGACGGAGACTCGCCATCCCAGGCACTGCTTCGCCGGTGCAGAAGGACAGAGCTACAGATGAAGGGAAGAGGAGTGGGACCGAGGAGACAGCGTCGCAGCCTGGGACACCTCGACGGACCAAGCCACTACCAAGCACAGCCACTGCGACCCGAACCACCGCGACCGCCGCCAAATTCCTTCAATCGAATTGGGAAAGGCCACCGCATCGATCTCGCGAATCGGGAACAGGGCCAACGAATTGAGACCGGCGCAAGTCCGCCTTGGGAGAGCAGTGGAGGCCGTCGACCGACGGCTCCGGATCGCCGTTAAGGGGGCAGCGGCACCGCACGATTTAGCCGACTAGGGTTGAGAGATTTAGGGGCAGCGGCGGTTTCTTGAGAGAGAAAGACTTTTTGCTGGTATCTCTTCAAATACTCCACAACGGTAATTATAAATATAGCTATCCAAATCCTAGAAACAAATAGTAGAACTTTTTCAAGACTAGAAGAACAATTTTTTGAAAAATGTTTAGATCCTTGGAGATATAAAAAATAAAGAAAACAAATGAGTACAATAAAAATTTATTTGGACATAGAATGGGAAATTCAAAATATAAAAACAGATATAATAAGATATGCTTATTTACATGATATTACAAGTGAAGAATTTTATTATGACATGATAATGATATGTGAAAAACAATTAAAAAGATTAAGAAATCTACAAACGCAAGTAGCAGTTGCATAAACTGGTATATCAAAAATACTACATTTACACTAAATAATTACCCTTAACAGTAAATGGAAGAAAGGCTAATAGCATTATTAAAAATACTAAAGGCACTCCAATGGGTGCCACCCTCGCGGGTGGCATCGAGTGAACCCTCGCTGTCGGTGCTGCCCTTCCCCGCCGCCTATGCTGCACCAGCGGCCCTCGATGGTTCCTGGAGCGATTTGTTTTCTCATGCGAGGTTGTGCTAGTGAGGGTGTCGTAGGGTGGTGAAGATATATTCTCATTTCTCATTCCCATTTGCATTAAGAATTTGAAGATCTGAACCAAAGTTCTATACCACTCCCACCCATTGGAAAGATGCTGAAAGAAGCAGAGTCGCTTGATTTGTCTGTATTTGTACTCTTGTCCGGGGAAAATGGAAAATCAACCAATAAAAGCCGATCGTTGCTTTTCAAAGTTGAGTAAATGTACCAAACGTGTGCATTTTGAGGTAGAGAAAGAAAGTGGTGACGAGGATTTGTGTTGCTTTCAAAATTGTAACTGTGAATTGTGATTACAATTTTGCCATTGATAATACCTTCTACTCTAGAAATTTTTTTTTATCCATCCAATTTGTACAAAATTGATTGTCCTTCTATAATAGTAAATAGATTGATATAGAAAATAGGTAAGTATGCGAAAGTTGAAAGGTCTCCCTCCTATATCTATATGATTGGAACGAAACACCAGTAATTATTGCTACAAAAATTTAGCCCATGAAAACTACTTGAAAATGAATGAGATTTTGGACGTAATTTTTTTTTTTTAAAAGTTTTACTATTAGCTTAATATCATGTTTTTCTCTAATTAATCGTCTTGACACCAAGTAAGCTCACTTACAAATGATCTTAAAAATAATTCGAAACTCCTTTTCACCATGGACCATATCTCAGGACATCTTTTTGTTTTTTAAATTTAAAACTCCAATTCCAAATTAAAAGTTGTCTTGCAATTTTCAAGGACAATCTTATAGCATACCCACTACATTTAGTCATTTACACGCATTAATCGTGAATATGCGTGTGCATTGAGTCACTACATCACTAATGAAACAGTTTTAAGTCACTGGCCAAACCCTTTGTAAAACTTCTTTTTTATTGTTTTTCTTTCCTTGAGGAATATATATATATATAACCGATGGGTTAATTTGGTCCTAATTTCAGAAACATGTCCACAAAAGGCAAAGTTTTTCGCCTAAGAGCAGCTCCAATGCTGCATTACTCTAGCGTAATACGCTAGAGTAGAGACAAAATTGCTCTCCAACGCTGCGCTACATTTTTGCACTACTCTAAAGTTATGAACAGTATCGCGCTACATCTGGCGCGGTACTATTCATTACTCTACAACTTTTATTTATTTTTTATTTTTTTTATATTATATGTAATCGATTTATCTTAAACATTATTATTTGACAAAATTTGTACCATAATTATAATTTAATTTTAGAATTATATGAAAATATTATATTTAAAAATTTTATATTTATATTGAATTCCTATAAAATAAATCAAATAATATAAAATAATAATAATTATTTGTCCAACAATATTTCAATCTTGTAGTAGATCAACTAACACTATGATATATTTATTTTATAAAATAATATGTTCAATTAAATAATATTTTAACATGTTAAATAAATCAAAATAATATGAATAATATATGTGGATCTAGAGTAGAATGTAGTGCGAATGGTTGGAGACCAAATTTGATTTTTATTTAGCTTTACTCTAAAGTAGAGTAAACTCAACACTAGAATAGAGATAAGGACTGGAAATGGTCTAATAATTTAGGATAGTGCTCACAAGTCACCATTAAGTTGTAGCTTATTGAATGGTACCATTGTACAATATTTTTTCGTAGTTACGAACCGAGAGATACTGAATCCAATCATCTATCTAAGCAAATAATCGCCATATACATTCGGGATTTAAAAATGGTTCACAAAACTGTGTATTTAACAAAATCTGTAAATCAAATATAGTAAAAGAAAAGTGTAAATTATTGGAAGTTAATAGTGTTTGCATTCTCGTGGATTTCCACGAACTTTGCGGCATAACACGAAATTTCTCGCTAGTGATGGCATTTTCAAAGTATATTCTTGTCCCCAGATTGCTAAAAGGGCTGTGAGAAATTTCCTTGCAGTTCTCTTCGAAACAAAAGGTCAGACATAAGAAAACATATTTTTTATTTATGTTGAATAGTCTGAATGAAAGACTGATGTATTGTTATCAAAATATATAGAAATGATATTTTTTATAATAATTAAAATTTGATTAATATGCATATATTCTTTTAATGTTTATAAATTTTCATGATTATGAATAACAATATTTAATAAATCATTAATTAATTCACTATTTTCTTAATGTGTAAATATTAAAAAATGTCATTTTAAGTACAACAAGTTGGTCATTGTCCTAAGAATATATATCAATTTGGCGCACATTAAACTTAATAAATAACTTTGTCGAAAAAACAAAAAGTAAAAATGTATATTAATCATAAGTGTAAGATAAAATTCAATTTTCTTTTTGGAGTCGTCCAACGTCTGTTTTAGTCGGGTGATCCAATGTTAAATTCTTCTCATCGATGAGACGACCATATCCACAAATTTCAACCCAATCGGAATTTATTTTTATGCTCAATTTCTGTCCCAAATAATTTGGGTGGTTATCATTTTGGCCTAATTTTGGCATTGTTTGGTTTCTGTCGACCCTTGATGCAGCAACGTGGTAGACAAAAGGAATATAAAAGAAAACTCAAGAGTTCTTAATTTCATTCAATGTTCATCGATCAAACTTCATAAGAGAGGGACAATATATAGAGTCCTATGAAAAAGAATCCTAATCCTTGCACAAGATAATTATCTTATTTATTCCTAAATAATAAAACACTCCTAAGGAAATAAAATATCTCTTACTAAATAATAATAGGAAATATAATACGTAGAATAATCTAGATGCGTAGACGATCGAATTTGTCGAGAAAGGCTAGGGCGGTCTCGTCTTCATCATCCTCCCCCGGTTGAGAAGGATTCGGCCTCGAATCCGAATGGGTCTCATCTTCCTCCGAGTTGTCCCCCGCAAAGGGAACCAGATGCTTGACGTTAAAAACGTCATGTGTGCGAATATGGGAAGGAAGCCGCAAACGATAAGCATTTGGATTAATCTTCTCAATTACCTCGACCGGTCCTATCATCCTTGCCGACAACTTGTTGTACTCATGGCTCGTGAACCGGTCCTTAGTCAATACTGCCCAAACATAGTCGCCCACGTCAAATTCCACGTGACGCCGTCGCAAGTCCGCCCGCCGCTTATATGCGGCCGTCGATGCCTCGAGCTGGTCCCGGGCCCGCGCATGCGTGGCCTGTAAATCGGGAATGAGCTCGGCGGCGCGCCTATCGCCGTTCCCATGCTGAGGCAAAAAGATCAGATCAGAAGGCCCACGGGGACTGACAGCATACACCACCTGAAAAGGAGAAAAACCCGTAGAGCGATTGACGGCAGAGTTGTGAGCAAACTCAGCCTGTGCTAACCGCTGATCCCATGTGCGTACATTGTCTCCCACTAAGCAACGCAGCAGATTACCCAATGAACGGTTAACCACCTCCGTCTGGCCGTCAGTCTGCGGGTGATATGCGCTGCTGAAATCGAGCCGGGTATTGGCCATACGCCACAAGCTTCTCCATAAATGGCTCAAAAAGCGCGTTTCACGATAGGACACAATCGAAGAAGGTAACCCATGCAAGCGATAACCCTCCCTGAAGAAGAGGAGAGCCACGTGAACAGCATCCGAAGTCCGCTTGCACGGAATGAAATGGACCATCTTCGAGAAGCGATCCACTACGACAAAAATAAAATCCACCTGACGCTGTGTGCGTGGTAACCCCAAGACGAAATCCATGCTGATAGAATGCCAAGGGCGGGACGGGATCGGAAGCGGTCTATATAACCCAGCATTATTCGCCACACCCTTGGACACCTGGCACACCCGACAACGAGCCACATAACGAGAGACATCACGGCGAAGACTAGGCCAAAATACGAGCGGCTCACCAGCTCGACTGAACGATCCCGGCCCACATGGCCCGCGCCATGGAGGTCGCCAATGAGCTTCAGCCGAAGGCTGACATCAGGAATGCACAAACGAACTCCACGAAAAATGAACCCATCTGACAAAGTGTAGTCCGGAATGGGGCCGTCGCGCAAGAAACGAAGAATCGGGCCAAAAAATGGATCATCGGCATAAGCCTCGCGCAATACATCAAAGCCCACCACCGAGACATGCATGTCCATCAGAAGAAGGGCCCGACGACTCAATGCATCAACAACCCGGTTAGATGACCCAGAACGATGACGGAGCACAAAAGTGAACTGCTGCAAGAAGGCAGCCCACGAGGCATGGCGGGAAGAGATGTGATCCTGCGAAGCAAGGTGACGCAATGCCTCATGGTCGGAGTAAAGCACGAACTCACGATGGAACAAATAGTGGCGCCAATGTCGAACTGCACGTACGATCGCATAAAACTCCACATCGTAGGTGCTGTAACGACTACGAGGTCCCGAAAGCTTCTCACTGAAAAAGGAAACCGGGCGACCATCCTGACTGAGAACAGCCCCAATCCCGACCATCGAAGCGTCACAAGACAACTCAAAAGGCCGACCAAAATCCGGGAGAACCAAAACGGGCGCAGACGTGAGCTTCTCCTTAATCACGTCAAAAGCCGTCGCGGCCGCCGGGGTCCATGTAAACACCTTCCCCGTAAGGCAATCCGTGATTGGCGCGACGATGGAGCTGAAGTGAGAGATGAACCGACGATAAAACGACGCCAGTCCATGAAAGCTACGCGCCTCTGTGAACGTCGTCGGTGTAGGCCACTCACGAATCGCCGAGACCTTCGACTCATCGACCCAAATACCATCGCCCGAGATGAAGAACCCCAAAAAAAGCACCGACTCCACCAAGAAGGAGCACTTCTTCGGGCAGCAAAGAAGGACTCAGCCCGAAGAATACATAAAACAGCCCGAACATGCTCCAAGTGCTCCTCCAGTGTCCGACTATAAATGAGAATATCGTCAAAATAAACGACGACGCATCACGAAGGGCCTGGTTCATCACGCGCATAAAAGTACTGGGCGTGTTAGAAAGGCCGAAGGGCATCACCAGCCACTCAAAAAGACCCTCACGGATTTTGAAGGCCGTCTTCCACTCGTCGCCGGGACGGATACGAATCTGATGATACCCGCTACGATGATCGAGTTTCGTGAAAATAGTAGCCCCATGAAGCTGGTCCAGCAAATCATCTAAGTGAGGAATCGGGAAACGATAACGTACCGTAATTTTATTAATAGCCCGACTGTCCACACACATACGCCAAGCCCCCACCTTCTTGGGGATCAATAAAGCTGGAACCGCACAAGGACTCATGCTCCTGCGTACGACTCCACGTTGAAGGAGCTCCTCTACCTATCGACGCAACTCCTCATGTTCCACCGGACTCATCCGGTAGTGTGGTCGGTTGGGCAACGACGCGCCCGGTACCAAATCGATATGGTGCTGGATATCCTGAAGCGGGAGCAGCCCAACTAGCAGCTCATCCGGGAACACATCAGCAAACTCTTCCAATAAAGGTCGAACGGCGTGAGGCAGCTCCCGGTCCTGTAGCACATCTGTGGCCATCAACAATAGGATCGTGGGCTCGGACCGCATCTCCGCCTCGAACGCCGAGCGGGAAAGAAAAAGCACCAGTGAAGAAGACGGGCCAATCGAAGGGCTCGCCGCCGGACGCGCCGGTCCCGGATGTAAGACTATACGAACCCCGCCAAACATAAAGCTATAGGTATTGAGACGACCGTCATGCGTGGCAGCCCGATCATATTGCCAAGGTCGACCCAAAAGCAAGTGACATGCGTCCATCGGGACCACGTCACACCAAATCTCATCCCGATACTTAATTCCAATCGAGAAAGACACCAAAGCACGCCTATCAACAGTGACTGCGTTACTTTTCTGAATCCAAGCAAGAGAATAGGGACTAGGGTGAGCAACACTCGGTAAGTGAAGTTTATCCACGGCCACCTGGGAAATCACGTTCTCGCATGAGCCGGAATCAATGATGAAACGGCACACACGATCACCAACCGTACACGTGGACTCAAAAATCTGATGCCGACCCGCAACCTCCTCATCGAGCACCTTAGGGGCCAAACACGAACGCCGAATAACGAGACTATGACCCACATCCCCCGTAAGATGCTCCTCCACAACCTCCGGCTCCTCGTCAAAAATGGGAGGCCCATCATAAATGTCGCCCTCCTCCGTATATAAAGCACGGGACGTGGAACCACGAGGGCATTCAGACTGCCGATGACCCAATTCGCCGCAGCCAAAGCATCGAAGCCCGCCGGTGGGACGAGCCGCCGGTCGCTGAACGCCGTTGCCCGGACCCGCCGAATGTGCTGCGCCGCGACCCATGGCGGGGACCACCGCTGATGACCCCGCCTGCCCGGTGCCAGCCCCACGACCGCCGCCAGCCGAAACGCCGTTCACAAATCCCGAGGCCCGACGGGCCTGCTGCTGTTCAATGAACAGGGCCCGCTGATGGGCGTCCGAACAGAATCCGGCATAAATAAATTCAGAACATCCTGATATGATACACGTAATCCCCCGATATATTTGGAAATCAGCTGGTCCTCCGTTTCACGTGCATCAATCCGGGTCAGGAGACGATAAAACTCCTCCGTGTATTCGTTAACAGATCTAGGCCCCTGACGTAAATTTTGAAATTTTTGGTAAAGAGTACACGTGAAATTAAACGGAAGAAACTCACGCTCCATATGTTTCCAGAACTTGGCCCAAGAAGTGATCTGAGGCTTGCCCATGCGATGCCGCCGACCCTTAAGTTTATTATACCACGCAGCCGCGTGGTCACGTAACCTGGTAGCGATAAATGCAACACGACGATCCTCCGGCACCTCCTTGAAATCTAAGATCGACTCAACCGCAGCGATCCAGGCGAGAAACCCGCTGGCGTCGAGCCCGCCCGAGAACTCCGGCACCTCCACCCGGAAACCCGCCTCCTAGCGGCTGTCACCACCTGCCCGGCGGTGGCCGTTGAGATCGGCGTCCTCCTCAGGCCCGTAGAGATCGGACCGCTCGCCAACAGAAGCATCCCGCCGCCTCCTCGGACCGCCGAAAGGGTTGACGTCCGAGGCGGTACGACCGCTGTCCGTACTCCGGCCGCGCGACGAGCGTGGGGACGGCGAACGGGGAAACCCGAACGGCCCCCTCCCACCACGGCCGCCGCGTGTTCCGCCGCGATTGCCCCGGCCGCGGGCATCGCGTCTCGTGTCCTCGTCCGCCATCAAGTGGCGCATGGCATGTCGGATTTCCTCGATCCCCTCTGCAAGACCTTCGACACGGCGATCCACCCGGTCGATTTGGAACCCTAGATCGTCGGTTCGACGATCTAAATCTTCGAGATGGGCATCCCGTCTATCGTTGTCTCGTTTTGGCTGCATCTTGAATCGTCCCGACAGCTGATACCAACTGATGCAGCAACGTGGTAGACGAAAGGAATATAAGAGAAAACTCAAGAGTTCTTAATTTCATTCAATGTTCATCGATCAAACTTCATAAAAGAGGGACAATATATAGAGTCCTATGAAAGAGAATCCTAATCCTAATTATCTTGTGCAACAAGATAATTATCTTATTTATTCCTAAATAATAAAACACTCTTAAGGAAATAAAATATCTCTTACTAAATAATAATAGGAAATATAATACGTAGAATAATCTAGATGCGTAGACGGTCGAATTTGTCGAGAAAGGCTAGGGCGGTCTCGTCTTCATCAACCCCCATTGGATTTGTTTTACAAAGAAGGTCGTAATATCAAAGTTTTAGCTCTATCGAAGTTCATTTGATCACTCAGTTTTCCATCGAAAATATTTTGGGCCCAAAATTCGCTATTCTATGTCTGGAGAGCATTCTGATGTCGTCTGACATCCATTTCACTCGAGCGACTCACTATTGCATTGTTCGATTGAGTCGTAACCATAAAATTTCAACCCAGTCAAACTTCTAACAAACATAGTATAATTGGTTTGTTCTTTTCCCCGGTCTACTTCTTACGTTGTCTGATATTGATCGGCTTCAGTCAATTGACCCAATATGGATTCGTCATGCCGAAACGGTCATACTCAAAAAAATTTAAGTTATTCGGAGTTCATTTTTCCACTCAATTATTGTCCAAAAGTTCTTATGTGCACAAACTGTATTTTTTACATGTGTCCAACTAGTAATCATCCTGTATCCAACCCATGATAATGTACCTTTTATTCTGTTCGTCATGATTAGAATATTTTTTTATACTTTTGGTAAGTTTAGTGTTGGGTTTGGCCAAGAACTTCAGTTTCTATGTAAGTTCGAAATCTATGAAATTTTATCATTCTAAGAAGATTCGTCGGTCAACTGCATCGGGATTTATCCTCGCTACGTTGAGACTTCTATTATATTCCCGACACTGGTTCCAAACATCTTGGTGAATGACAATTTTTTGGAACCTCCCTTTCTAGAACTTGCGTCGATTGGTTATATAAAAGAAACAAAAAGACTTTGTGTTCTGTTCCTAACAGAACTAGAAAACATTGTCTTTCTCTCCCTTTACTAAACCTCTCGATTATTTCTATTCATGTGCATGATTCTTCCTATGAGATGTAGCCCTACCCAATTCATGAAGAAAAAGGCGTATTGATAGGTTACAGTAAGGACCTTAAGGAGGCTTTAAAGTATGATTAAGCATTAGCTGTGTTGGGTTGTAGGCATCCAGTCCGTCAATAATAATCTATTCTACTAAAGGATTATTATAGAACTTCCTATTTTACCTCAAATTATGTTGGGCTCCAAATTTATGTACTCAATTTATCTACCCATGGTTAACATACTAGTGTATTAAAAATCGGCCTAGGCGGCACTAGGCGCCGACCGGCCGGCCGTTCTAATTATATTATTTTGTTATCATGTTTTCTTTCTAGTATATTAATATTATTATTCGGACTTGTGTGTATGGATTTATTATAAGTTAATATAGTTTTATTTTATAGGTAGTGCAAATAAATAAAAATAAGGTATTTAATCTTAATTTATAGGCCCTGCCTAGGTGTTGGTCGGACGCGTAGGGGGTGCCTAACGATTTCTATAACACTGTAATATAACAATTCCCGTTAATATTTAATTAATTAACTTTTAAATTCCGAAACTAGTACCACTCAATATTATTATTATGTTGGATCAAAATTCACCTGTATGATTTAGCGTAATAATACTCTTAAGCTCATTATGACACTATCAACATGACGCATTAAGGCCACTACACGACCTAGGCGCCCACATTTTCGTCTAGGTGGCTCTTCTAGGCGTTTGGCAATTAGGCGCCGTCTAAACAGTGTAGGCAACGTCTAGGTGGTTGTGAAATTAGTGACACCTAAAGTGATAAGGAGGCCAGGTAGCGACCTATGCGGTCTAGGCGCCGCCTTTATATTTTTTGTATTTTTAATTTTATTATTCAAAATATAAGAAAGTTAAATTTTGATTTTTATACATGAAATGTACAATAATTATAAAATAAAAATTATAACAAGAACATAAAATTAATATAATAATTATAAGTGTTTAATATCTTTTTAAAAAAATTGTACTTACCTTTATAATTGGAATATTTTATGAAAGATAGCTTGTAAAATTATGTAAAATTTTAAACATACATACATTTATTAATAATTTTGTAACTCACCTATGCCCTACTAATCCTTGTCTAGTCGTTCTAGACGCTAGGCCCTAACCCGCCGTCTATCGACTGTCTAGCGTCTTTTAGAACCTTGATTAGGACACATTGTTTGTTCTAAATCAACAACAAACCATATAAAACACCACTACTGTTGATGCGCGAAATTTGATCAATATCACGGTATTTTGATATCTTGAATTGTTTAAATAAAAGATTGAAAAATTCGTGTATATTTTCCTGTATCTGTTGTTCCTCCATGGGAAGAAAAAAAAACGATAAAGGCACTGCCTCTTTTTTAGGATAAGGGAAGAAGCCAAAAATCAAAGCCCTTCAGATCATTCTCTTTTCCTTCCGTTTGGTGTCCATCATAGGGGTTTTATATATTCCCTTTAGGTGGGCCCAATATTATCACAAGTGGATATATTTTTTTCTTTTTAGGCCTTAATACTAAAAATAAGACAATTAATTTACTACATATCCAAACATTCATTAATTCATACATACATTCATTACATACGTGCGTCATACATACATCCTGACTTCATACATGGATGCGAACCGACTTCGCATCCAAGACAAACAACCGACTTCTCAAATATTCCTTCTCAAAGGTTCTCCCCGCAAACCGAGGTCCGAGATGGCCAAAACCCAAAGCAGGTGACAAAGCGCCCGCATAGTTGGACCATGTGCTACATTGCAATCATTGTTGTTCACCCACAAACCTCTTCATAAAGCTACTTTGCATTAAATGCGATCACACCTACCTCGTATCGGAAGTCAAATACACACGACTATAAATAGCGGAATTTATTATTGTACGGGTATCTTTGGACACACATTCAATACGTACATGCAAAATAACTCGGTTCACACATAAACCAACTTCTTGTACTTCGCAATTCCACATCAATAATACAAACCTTTACTTTTCACGTCTTAATTACGTGTGGTTATCGTTGTTTATCGTTGTTAAATTTCATACAACAACAACTATCTTCCAACTAACCGAGTCTATCGATTTAATGGATAAATATAATCCTTTGGTAAGTTAAATAAGCTCGTATGCAATACTCATGTCTGTTATTGTATTACGGATTTAGAGTACAAGAAATAACTAAGGTTTAGTTCATTTATATTGTCATTGTAAAATGAACGGATTTAAATTATGAGTAATAATTGGGGTCTAGTTAAGTTACATAGTCAGCATAAAATGTGCGGAGGATAGTATAAAACGTATGTATCATCCGCGTTCCTATTCAATACACAATAAGTCTACTAATGTAATTCATTAGCCAAGATCAACTAATTTAAAAGTTACACTATAACCGTTTACGATAGTTAGTTTATTCTATCCAAGTTGTGAACAACATTTTTATTTTACATGGCATCAATAATAAGATGTTATGTTCAATACAATGAACCATATTCTCTACAATATAAAACTTAAACCAATTGTATTGCTATTTATCATAATAAAATGCAAAGACATTTGACTAACCATAATTCTCATTCAAAATGAAAATAAGTTCACAACAAAGTCAAATTTTCAGTATACTAACTAACAAAAAATAGTATATTGAATTGATTGCACCAATTTTCTGTATTAGGACCACACTTGGAGTACTAAAATGAAATTTTGATGTATGTGCATTTTGATCTTACTTTTCGAGTCAATAATCACATAGTTGCTCATTTTGATCTTACTTTTCGAGTCAATAATCACATAGTTGCTCATTTTGATCTTACTTTTCGAGTCAATAATCACATAGTTGATCAACAAGCCACTCGCTAGTTTATCATTTACATGTGTGTTTGCTAAATGCTACACTCAATAATTTTACACATCTCTCTGTTAGTTGTGAATAGAAGCAAGACACAAGGCAAGGCCTAAATTCAAATGTGGCCCTCTCTACTTTGTCCTTGTTCCACACAAATAATCACTTTCCACGCAAACAATGCATAAAGCAGCCACCCTAACCTCCTGCACTCGTGACTCGCCGCCAAAAAGTTTAAAACTAAATAAATAAGAA
>BKCP01005794.1:293322-311598 GCA_008636005.1 Striga asiatica | reverse complement strand
ATCATAACCCTTTTTTTTTTAAATGAAAAATTATAACTTCTATATAAACCTCAATATAAGATCAGTTCAGGAAGAGTAACCCAACAATATAGTAAACAGCATAATACAGTCAGTGTGTGTGTGTGTTTTAATCGTATTTTGATTCGCAATAATGAACGAGCTTATGGAAGTACAGAGTCCAGCACTCATAAACCCACAATTAGACTTGCACAAGTCAACCTCATCATCGTGTCCCAACTCCCTCCAGAAGACCCCCGAAAGCCCATTTGCAAGCACGGCCCACACAATGACCCCTTTAGCCAACCCGATGAAAAGATCCTTGACAAGCTTGCAAGCTTACTTGGAAGAAGTTGGGCATCTCATGAAGCCCGACCCGCAGGATTCATGGCTGCCCATCACTGAATCCCGGAATGGAAATGCTTATTACTCTGCATTTCATATACTCAACTCTGGAATTGGATTCCAGGCCCTCCTTCTTCCTCTTGCATTTACAACTCTTGGTTGGTGAGTCAATATTTTTTTTTTTCTTTTTGGGCTTAAAGAAAGAATTATTTATAGGCTTGTTTGGCTAATTAATTTGCTTGTTTTCTCAGGGTATGGGGGACTATAAGCCTATCTTTGGCTTTTGTATGGCAGTTGTACACTTTGTGGTTGCTAATCCAGCTCCATGAGTCTGTGCCTGGAACACGCTACAGCCGATACCTGAGGCTTGCAATGGCTGCTTTTGGTAATCAACTAATTATCCTGTTTCAACTGACTATAAGATCAGCTAAACTGTAATTTCAAGAAGAAATATTCAAACAACAACAACAACATAGCCTTTTAGTCTCAAGCAAGTTGGGGCAAGAAGAAATATTCACATAATCAATATATGTTAATCCCATTTTTCCAGGGTTCCTGGCAAACAGCTCCCTGCACTCGCACTTTTTCTTGTTTATTATCTGCAGTGCTGATTGTCCATGCACTTGATTCCAAATCTTCCATCTTTGAACAACTCATTGTCTTTCTCCATGACCAATTTTGGTTTTTCTGTTTTTCCCAGGGGAAAAGCTTGGCAAGTTTTTGGCCCTGTTTCCAACTCTGTACCTAGCAGGTGGAACGTGCGTTAGCCTCATAATGATGGGGGGAAGAACGTTGAAAATATTCTTTCACACGGTGTGCAGTACAACCTCCAATGCCTATTCAGTGTCGACTGTCGAGTGGTACATAGTCTTCGTGTGTTCAGCAATCATATTATCTCAGCTTCCTAACCTGAATTCCATTGCCGTAGTTTCTCTAATTGGCGCAGTCACTGCCGTTACATACTGTACCCTGACATGGACACTATCCGTGTCCAAAACCAGGCCTGTTAATATATCATACGGGCCCATGAGGGCAAAATCGGATGTTGAGAACATTTGCAGCACATTAAATGCACTTGGAATCATTGTGTTTGCCTTCAGGGGCCACAATCTTGTCTTGGAGATTCAGGTAGTCGAGGAAAACAAGATTTTGATTTACTTTAGTTGTTTATTAGCTATTTTCTATACAAAACAAAACAAAAAAAAAAAGAATAGAATAAAAGTGAAATGAGTTAGGTTTTTTATGTCTGCAGGGAACAATGCCTTCATCAACTAGGAATCCATCAAGGGTACCAATGTGGAAAGGAGTGAAGTTTTCATATCTAATCATAGCTGGCTGTTTGTTTCCCATGGCTATTGGGGGTTATTGGGCATATGGGAATTTGGTGAGCTCATAGGCTATCACTTCTGTAACTAGATTTGCACTGGTAGAGTGGAATAAGTTTGGTGGAGAAAGTCGAACCATGTAAGCTCACTTCAAATCATCAGAAAACTTAGAAATGATGAGAACTACACGCAAGACAGGCTCAATTCTTGAAACCAATATAAACATATGCAATACCATAACAAAGTATGTATTTCCATTATCAAATAAACAAATACCGCTAAATGTTTGATGACATTTGAATTCTTTCAGATACCAACAGACGGAGATCTGCTAAGCGCAATAGACAAATACCACAGGAACGAAACACCAAAGTCAATCCTGGGGTTGACGAGCCTACTTATAGTGGTCAACAGTCTCACCTCATTCCAGATATACGCTATGCCAGTCTTTGATAACCTCGAGTTCAGATACACCAGCACCAAAAATGGGCCTTGCCCCAGGTGGCTCAGAATGGGGATAAGAATATTTTTTGGCTGTCTCACGTTCTTCATCTCGATTGCATTCCCCTTCCTGAAAAGGCTGGCTGCATTGATTGGAGGTGTAGCCCTGCCTGTCACCCTAGCATATCCCTGCTTGATGTGGGCCAGGATAAAGAAGCCCAATAAGTTTAGCTCCATGTGGTGGCTGAATTGGGCCCTTGGGTCTCTTGGGATGGTTCTGAGTGTTCTGGTGGTCATTGGTGCAATTTGGACTATAGCAGCACAGGGAATTTCTATTCACTTCTTTAGGCCAGAATGAGTGCAGATGTTTGTAAATACAGAAAATAAACCCGAAATAGTTGTTTCTGGAAGAAGTGTGCAAATTTCATGTAATAAATAGATAGGTTGCTTGTTTGAGAACATTGAGGGTAGACAACTGATGAACTGGACAGCAAGTCGAGAAAAATAAAGACTTGCAAAATCAACTAAATAAATACTAAATAGGTAACCAATCGGTTTGTCGAATTAGAACATTGACCTTTCCTACAAAATAACTACTACTATGACCGTTTTATGGAGTCGTATAAATTACAAACAACTAACAGTTTTGAATCTTCTAGGGCCAAGTGTAATTACATTACCTTAACAGAAGAGAAAATAAACTGACCGTTCGTAAACAGCCAAGAACTCTCACAATATACATGGGAAAGGCTGACTTGCTTGTAAGACGTTGAGAGTACACTGACATCTACATGGATAATGGAAGAAGCATCCTTCGCTGCTTCTTCCGAGCTAGCCTTACTTGTTTGGTAATTTTCATGCCCAAAAACAAAAGTAGAGCAATCGATAATAAAGTAATAGCAAGCCTAAAATGCCGAAAGTATAATGAGACAGTTGAGAACACGAAGAACGCTAAAATAACAAGCTCCCATATGACAAAGATTGCAACATCAACCCTGCAAACCATAAATAGCAAATATATCATGTGAGAGAAAATATGTTGGGCGTGAATGATATAAAGTTACACAAGCAACTAAACTAAATATAATTGCCAAAATAATATATCAGAAATTATGGTGAAAAAACGATGGAATTGTAGTGGGATAAAAAAAATTTAAGATCTCAATCGGGATTCGCACACCATGAAAATATAAATTCTTGAACCTATCTCGTGAAAATAAAAGGCTAAGCACCACACTTGCTAGTACAATTACCAAGAAATTACAATGTAAAACAGCTAGAAGGTCAGCACAAAAAAGTTGTCTAGTTCAATCATACTATGAATTATTACCAGTAAAACTTCTAAAATCCAAATAGTTCCATTCACTAAATTCATTTCACTTGACTTGGAGTGAATTTCAGACTTTTCTGCTGGTGTCGAACAATAATACCGGCTCAGTTAATATTAATATTATTCACTAAGGTGTGATAAATATTAACCAATCATCTGATGAACACTATAAACTACCCGATAACTACAAGCACAAGGGATCTATTTCTACAAGTTCTGTAAGTTCCCTTAAACAAAGAAAAAACCAATGCCGGAACATATGTAAATGCTCTATATTGTGAACAATAATAAAACTTTGCATTATAGTTAAAGAAATAGATGACTAGTGCAACATTTTGCAACAACCACTCAAACCTGCATATTAATTTTACCTTTTCTTTACCCCTTATCATTCAGTACTGACATATTTCAGTAGCATTCTAATCCGTGAATCTGCATGTACTTATAGCATCTAAGATTTGTGGATCTTCACATATTTGTACAGATAACCAATTCCAGTACAAACGCGACGAAACATGATTAAATTCTAAAGACTTGGAATATCATCCATAAAGTAGAACAACCTCACCAAAGCAACCAACAGCGGCATAGTGGAAATTGTTTTACAATGTTTTATGAATCTCCTATCTTTCCCAAAAGATAAAACATAATCGTTGAAAATCTCAAACCTAATAACATTCAAACTTCATTCTAATGGAATAGTTTCGAAATTCTTGAATCTCATTCAATATGCACACATCACGATAAACCCCCAAACTATCCAACTTTACTGCAACAATCAAAAGACACAAAATGTTTCATCAAAGCATAGAAAATTAATAAAATCCTCAAAAAATGAACCAAAACAAACATCAAGAAAAAAAATAGAAATGAATACTGCGCGCAACACAATAAAAATCGAAAATACAACATCAAAGTACCTAGACGAGGCGACATGAGAAGTGGAGGAGAACAAAGAAACGGAAGACCAGTCATATTTGGATCTAATCTGATACTCCCTGAGCTGCTCCGCCAGCTTCGATCGCGTTATCATCTTCTTTATCTACTTTCTCCGCCGTCCCCAGCGCCTGCAGATGTACGTAGAACATCCGCCGCGAAATTGTGATTGAGGATGCCGCGATCGGATTGCGAATTTGACGATCGGAAAAGAAGAGTAACACTAATGTTGTACTTAATTTACAAAAATTTTACCTTGCAACACGTTGTTTTGTTATTCAAGTTGTGTGAGTTTTTTTTTTTTTCAATAGTTTATAAAATAAAAATACATAATTACAATTAATTATGATTATGAAGACAGCTAAAAGTCTAGAACTGCTTACAGCAAACGAATTGAGCCGAGTCGAACATTGTTCTTATTGGTTTTTCTTTTTAGCTACTCGAGCTCGTCGAGCTCGATTTATGGGGCTTAGTGCTGTTAAATTAAATTAGTCTGGCTCGGCTCGGCTCGAGTTCGGCTCGTTAAGACTCGAGTTCGGCTCGATTTCGAGGCTTTAACGAACCGAGCTCGAGCTCATTTAAAGCTCGTTTGGCTAACGAGCCGAGCTTGACTCGGCCCGATAAAGCTCGTTAAAGCTCGAAAATAGAATTTTTATATATTTTCTATAGTTCGGCTCGTTAAAGCTCGAGACCTTAATGAGCCGAGCTCGAGCTCAATTTCGGGCTCGTTTACAGCCCTAATGAGGCTCTAGCTCAACTCAATAAAAAAGTACAATCGTTCGAGCTCGACTCGAAATCATTTTTTGAAGAGACAACGATGGGTTCCAGCGGCTGCTCCATCCCCTCCTCAATCCCAGCGGGGAGGTCAAGTTGGAGATGACGAAGGAGAGGCCCGAAACTCGGGCTCTTGGAGATGTTGGAAGTATATGTTGTGTGTATAAACAGTATATTTTCAGTATATGTTTTCGTCGACACAATCTTAGTGACGTTACGACAGTTTTCTTGTGAGCAACGGCGCAAACTGATGGAGGTTGGCAGACGCGCTTCAACGGTGGAACGTCAATCTCCCGAACTGAACATCCGTTGGTTGCACAGTGAGCGGCGAGTGGTCAGCAGCGTCTGGTACCGCGATTTGAAAGGCGGAGGGTCGATTGGACGGTGACCTCCCGATCGGAGTATCGGAGGTGGCGCGGCACGGTTAGTGAAGGGTCAGCCATAGAGATTTCGGTCGAGGATGGTAGTGGGCTTTTTCGGGCTGATCGTTCCACCTGGACGGCAGCGTGTACAACGGCTCGTGGTTCGGCAACAATAAACACGGCTACGACGTGAAGTACTACAGCAATGCAAATAATTCATTTTTCAATGTTTATATGATGTTTATTTGCAGTTTATATTTGGTATATTAACATGATTTTTTGTTGAATATGTGTGGAATAGAAGGGTGATTCTGATTACTTGATGTTAATTCATACTTTATGTATTATTGTATTGGTTTATAAACCTATAATAAACTAAAAATTAAACTAGATATATGCAATTACCAAAAAGAAAAAAAATTGTTTTACAAATTTACATATAGAAATAATTAAATTTATAATTTATGTTTGGTATATTGGTGAACTTTTGATGATACTGTTGTTGAATAAAGAAATTAGACCAAACATAAATTTATCAAGTGATGTTTGTCCGATTGTTGTTCAAGAGGGCATTTTGAGTTGGTAAAAGTTATGTAAATATTAACGCAACATGTACTGACTGTAAAACGCAACGTAAACTGAAATTAGATGAATGAATATCATCTTGGGAGAATCTATTTGTTAAAAAAGCAAATACTATGAAAAACANGAACACGGAAGAATATATGTTGGTCGTTTTTCACTCTGGTGGCTTTTGAATTTCAAATTTGAATTCAAATTCCTAACTATATTTTGATCAAGTTGTTAACCATACTAGTATTCGATCATGTGTATTTGCACAAATATAAATAAATATTTTAAGTTATTTGTATGCATAATATTAAAATTATAAGTTAGATAATAGAATTATATTTTAAACATAGAGTATTATATATCATATTTATGTATATAATATTAAAATTATAAGTTAGATAATAGTATTATGTTTTAAAATTTGTTCATTAGTTAAAATAAATAGTACATGACGATTTGATTGCATCCGAATCACTATATTGATTGCATAAAATATAATAAATAATGTAATTTTTGTACTTTTGAATGATCATGACCAATTAATTAGCTGAAAAGTATTAAATTTATTATAACAATTGCTTATGCAATTTTAAGAAATTTTAATATGACATTAAAAAAAATAATTTATTTAAAAAACAATCGCCTTATTTAGATAAAAAAAAAATATATAATATTGATTTCAGAATAAATAACTTGAACAAAAGATTTTTGTAATATAATATTTTATGTTTATGTAACTTTCATGTACCATTTAGTGTATAATATAATTAATAATTTTAATAATAACTATTATATAATTCAATAAAAATATAACTATTACTCAATTAATATTAAATGCAATGGTTTTTTTGTCTTAATTAACAAAAAAAAAAGTGTAATGAAATATTATTGGGATATGGTGGATTAATGCCATAGGAAAAATTCATTAGGTTTTATTTATTAGATTTTAATTAATGATTTCCACATAGGTAAAATTTATTAGGTTTTATTTATTAAGTTTTATTAATTGACTTGTTGATATACGAAAATATCAACAACAATAAGATGAATTGTACACTACTTTGGGTGCTCGGTTCAGTAATAAACAAACTAGTGAAACTTTATCGTCTCTGACGGAATAAGAATTATGTTCGGTCTTGTTTATATATGTATCATTGATGAAAAAAAAAAAATCTCTTACATTAAATTCTGTCTCTCTTTCTTTTTATAGGAAAATTGAGGTCTTGTTACAATCTTCCTTTAGTATTTTTATTTGCATTTTCGTATTAGAGATATTCTAAGGATAATATGACACATCAACATTATATGCTTAGTACTTTACAATCTAATCTCGATATGGATGAAGATTTCAGCGTGCGACACGTGTCCTAATCGATTTTGCACTATAGGATCTTAAATTCTCTAGTCTCGTCACCATTAATGGATATTGTACAGACAATCCACCGAAATGATTGGATCTAAAAGGACATCCCTCCGTGCTCGTTAGTCCGAACTCGTTACAACAATTTGCGTTCGTCACGCGTACTCGAGCCATTTCCTCTCTATGACTAATAGAGAGTACGAACTCGAACATATTGCCTTCAATTTGGTACGGATTCCAACAATTCGGTCAATGCCTCGTACAGACTTGCTAGCAAATATATATAAATATATATATATATATATATATATATATGTCTTATAAGTTATTTCCATATTTAAAAGTGTTAGAGTATCATTTGTGAGTTGTCCCACATTGATTCTACAGGGTAAATGAGCCTAGTTTATAAGCCTAGTGGGCTACTTCTCTTATCACTAATTGGTTTTGGGATGGAACCTCAGTAAGGTGCAACTAAGCTCACCCTCTTATGGTGCGCTTCATTTGGTGGGATCGCACCCTCTTCCCCCGATTCTATAAGTCTAATATGGTATCAGAGCGCTCACCCTCCTATAAGCCTAGTGGGCTACTTCTCCTATCACCAATTTGTTTTGGGATGGAACCTCACTAACGTGCAACTAGGCTCACCCTCTTATGGTGCGCTTCATCTGGTGGGATCGCACCCTCTTCCTCCGATTCTATAAGTCTAATATGGTATCAGAGCGGGCCTGTCTTAGGACCTGCAATGACTCTCTCTACTCGGTCTGCTCTGGGCTTCGGCTTACTCTCTACCTGACTCATTCTGTGGGCTTGGGCTTACGAAGGTCACAAGTGAGGGGGTGTGTTGGAATATCAGTAGGCTCACATGAATTACACAATTCAAGGAACATAATTAGTTTCTTTTGTTAGGAAATATTTTATTTCCTATATATAATCTAATTATGGGCAACATATTATATACAATTATATTAGCTATTCTATTAATTAATGGACTCAATTAAGTGATCTAAATAAAGTAGAGTTCTAGGGCTACATAAATTGATATAGGTTGATTGAGTGGATACCTAGTATTATTAAGGTTAGGTGATAATGGGTGGTCTATCCTAATAGTATATAAAGACCCTCTTGGTTATGGTCCTCAATATACTAAATCAAACATAGTTCTTTTTTCTCCCCATCTGAATTGAGAATGACGGTCCCATATGAGGAATAAGACGATTTAGTTGAGGAAGGCCATAAAACCAACCCCGTTCATAATCGAGGACGTGTTCGTGATCCAGATCGTGTCCTTGTCAACATTCATATAGATGAGATCCGGAGATTGATAATAAGGTATTCCGCATTTAGACACAATCTCAATGGATCAGGTATTTTTATAATCCTTATGATCTATAATCTAGCGCGATGTTGATTTTCCTAGAATTGAAACATATTTTAGGATAATTGTTATTGAATTTATATTATGTGATTATAAATTCCTACATCTTTTTTTCTTTTGGTATCCTAAACTCTCACATCATAGCTATTTATTCTTGATTTCGCATTAATGCTAATCTTTTCCCTTAATCGTATGTCTGCAATTTCTTTTAAATCAGGCAGCTAGCATGTAAATCGGCCGGTGATTATCTTAGTTCAGGTATGGGCCGAAGTCCAGTAACATGCAAAAGGCCAACTTTTGCAATTCAGAGTTCAGATTGTATGAACCCAAGATTAACCTTCGTCAATTTTTACTTACCAATTTGAGAATGCATGAAAATCACATCATTTTTTTTTATTATTATTATTATTTTTTTTTTTTTGTGGTGTTCCGTGCAACATCTTTCATTTTCCTGTTTCCACCGAGAAAGAGCCCACTTGTTAGTTTGATCATAGACTCGTAGTTCAACTTTTTCAAGTGCACGAAATTTCTAATAATTGGTTTAGCAAAATAATTATATAATTATATCTAGGGGCGGATCCAGAAATTTTTTTTTGGAGGACTATATATTTTTTAATATTCATAAATTTAATTTATTGTACATAAAAAATAGAAGTTGTATTATAAAATTATACATAATAATGGTGCAATATAAATTATAAAATTTCAAACCTTAATATTAACAAATTAACATTGAACACTCTCTCAACTCATGAGTATCATTAATGATTGCCTCCATAGTCCATACTAATGGTTTGATATTTTTCTTTCCAAGCATATCTTATATGGTCTTCTTTTTCAAAAAATATCAATTTTTATGTTTTTCACATATTTACTATATATTCAATTTATTTAAATTAGAAAAAATGTTATAGAAAAGTATCAAAAGAGTATAATTATAGTTGAATTATTAGTAGAAAGAGTAATACAATTACTATTTTAACATAATTGTGTAAGTTTATTTAAAAAATGATATACTTTTATATATATATATAAATATTAAATATATATACATACTAGAAATTAAAAATCTTGGGGGGACAATGGCCCCCCCTAAAGTACATATAAGTCCGTCCCTGATTATTTCTTTGTAATAAGTAACTCTCGCATCAGTTTTGAGTATAGGTAAGATATATCTAAAAACTTAAATCTTGCCAAGTTATGTATCACTAATGAATAATAGAAAATAAAACTTGAATACTACGATGAATTTATGTTTCCATTGCACAGGATTATGCCTCATGATAATAAAAACTCTGGAACTCGAGTAATAACATAATACTTAAATATAATAATGGTATGACATAAAATAGTACGAATGTTGTATAATTTGTTATTTAATAATAATATAATGTATGAAATTACAAATCGTGGTACAAAAATATTACATCAAAATATATGTCATATTTTATATAACTCGCTTAATTCAAAATGTAATTATAAAGTAAAATTCCCCTTCAATCAGCACACACTTGCTACTATACCCCACCACACTACTTTAGCCCATAAATTCATTCAATAAGTCAGCATAAGGTAGACATCGTGGCGTAAAAGTAGCACTAGAAAACACCAAAGTGAAGCAAACATGCATATTCATCATTGGTCAAAAACAGAGCAACCATCGTCAAACCCGACCGTTTCCCTTACGGGGCGGGCCCCCGAACTGTATTCGCAGCCGACTTACCGTAGACCCGCGCTGCACACGATTTTAAACTTTGAAGATCTCGATGCACCTCTCAGTACGGGCCCACCATGCAACCACGTGTCCGCACTTGATGATGTCCGGACATTCCACACCACCGCCCATCTCAATTATTTTTATTTATTATGAGGCTTGATCCAATCTAGGCCGACACTGAGTTGGCCACAAGGTACAAGCGATTCACGTCTTGTTCAGACGTGGCGAGATGTGATTGGGCAGAGCTTTGCGTCTCGGGGTGGAGAGCCTGCCTGCTACATTTTTTCTTGTTTTATTATAATAAAAAATGCATAGATATATTATTAAATATATCTGTGACTCTTGTGTGTATCTCTTATTTTCGTCAGGGACTTTCATTGTCCTATTGTTATTTACCGTCCCTTTGCATATTTTTGTCCCTGTTATTTTTTCTTAAAAAAAATTAAAAAAAAATATTATTATCCAGTCGTCGAAACCGGCGGCCCAAATGGCATCCGACCCCGACGGCCGGACACTATGTTTTTTTTTCTTATAAAATAATATTATTATAAATTATTATGTTATATATTCAAAATAATTTGTTATAATTTGAGGAGCATCGTCTGTCTGTCCCTTTCCCGACGAACGGATGCATCTACACCCTGACTTCTAGTGTGTCGGGGGCCAGAACCTTGATAATATTCATTAACCTCGTGGTCGTCATCCCTGGCAGATTGTCTAGGTCTACTAACACCCTGAATCAAAAATATAAAATAATAATTAGTAAATATTTTTTTGCTAACAAATTACATAAATATTTTTTAATATATTCTTTAACTATAATTATATATATATGTGAGTTATTTGTATGCATATAATGATTAATGATTTTTCTTGCAATTTTTTATAGACCAAATTTACAATTTTTTTTTTCCCGAAACAATAAAGGTACTATTATTAATCAAAAAGCGCACAAAAGTGCGAATAAAAAAAACAAAGCTCCCAACGGGAGAATAAAATGGGAGGACAGGTCAGAAGCCCGCCTAGAGTCCCGCTAGCACCGCTAGAATAAAAACTCGCACTAAACAGACCAACTACTCGACCACTACCCCAAAGGGGTAATAACAACACTACAAAACACAACAAACAATACAAAGACCCCAACAGGGTAATACCAGAGTGTCGGACCCCAACAGGGTAATAAAGGTGACACTCGGGCTAACTGAGGCCAAATGGCCCAGACCAAAACACAATAACAAAACACGAGACAAATACAGACACAGACAACACAAACGAAAACAACACAAACTAAAAAAACACAGACAGCCCTACCCCGACAAATAACCAAAACAAAACTACGGAAACAAAGATAACTACTAATAATATAAAGCCCTTCCACAGCAAAACTACCGAACAGTCCACCTATAGGAAACATCCGCATCCCGAGAAACCACCGAAACTGCCGAAAAGGCCTATCTGAAGCGGAAATCTAGGTCTCGGACGCAACCGTTGAGCAGACCCTCCCCTTCGCATAAGCCTAAGAAAACCAAATCACAGCCCACAACACCAATGCCCCGAAACCGGCTAACACCACTAGCCAGGAACGGAAGCACCAGTCTCCCTCGGACCCAACACCAGAGTCACAGAGGAAAGGGTTAGAAAGGCCACCTCAGCCCACACGATGCACCAACTGTCACACGGCCACCTTCAAAGAGAAGAAAGCAGCCCCAGCCGTTCCTGAAACTGCCAACGAGGGCCTAGCGAAAACCCAACAAAAACTGCAATCCACTCCTGAAAAATGACCCACCCACGGCCGGAAGAGAAGCAAAATCCACCACCACCACCACCACCGTTGGCACGTACTCGACTATCACCACTAGTCGAATTCAACCGCGCGGAGGCCCCCTGCTCCCGAAACAAGAAAATCAGAGAAAATGGGCGAGGAAGATGCCACAACCACAGCCTCGACCGCCCCGACAACGATGTCACAAATGCCGGAGCCACACCAAGCCCCGACAGCAACCCCACCCTGCGCAACTCCATCCTAGGAAAATGACAGAGCAAGAAATCGAATCGATACCTGAAACGGCCATAGACGCAGCAGATCCGTCACTCGATCGCCCGCCATCACCCTCGGTTGCAAATGGCTGGTAGAGGCGCCAATCAGACCAAAGGAGTGCGGCCATGGGTCAACTGCCGGTTAGGGGGTCCGGCACCCCACTGAGGAAGGCGATGAAATCAGCTGAGAAGGATCGACGATTAGGGTGTGAGATTAGGCGACAGAGAGAAAAGGAGAACGGCAGTTTTTAGATATATAGTCTCAGTACATCTGATTTTATAATTATTTTTATTAATATATTATTTTTTTGTTTTAAATTAAAGTAATTATAATTTTAAATTATAATTTATAATTTTTCATTATAATTAAATTATAAGTATTATTATAATTTATAAAAAAAAAATTAACCGGACGAACTTTCCGGACGGCTTTTATGCCGTCCGAACCGGCCAGCCGAACGCCTTTTAAACCGTCCGGTTCCGGTGGCCGGACGGGCTAAAAGCCGTCCGGTTTCGGCGGCCGAACGGGCTAAAAGCCGTCCGGTTCCAGCGGCCAGACGGGCTAAAAGCCGTCCAATTTCGTCGGCCGGATAGAAAATTTTTCGTACCTCGGAATTTGAAGACATTTCGCCGTACACTTTGCTTTGAGATGTTTGGAAAAATTGAAAATGGCAAAATCGTCCAAGGGGGCGGTGACTAGTAATAGGGGGGCGGTAATAGTAACGCCCTTAATTTAATTGTACTCCAATCACAAATAATAAATAGTCTAGCTAGTTAAGTTATATTGACCTTATGGTCAACACTACAAAAAAATTGTTATNTATAATAACAATTATAAATTATAATAATAATTAAAAATTATAATAATAATAAGTTGAGTAAATTGTAATTAATTATAAATTGTAAAAATAATATTAATAATTATAAATTATAAATGCTAATAATAATAATTATTATAAGAAATAATAATAATTTTTAATAATAATTATAATTAAAAGTAATTATAATAATAATTACAAATTAGAATTAATTATAATTAATATTAATAATTTGTAATAATATTTATAATTAATTATAATAATTATTATAAATCTCGACAATAATAATTATAATTAATTATAATAATAATTAAAATTTATATATTAAAATAAAAATGAATTATAATCTATTTTAATAGTTATTGGAATAGTCATTACATATGGAAAAATTTAATAATTATATTTCTGATTCAGGGTGTTAGTAGACCTGGACAATCTAATGCCAGGGACGATGACGAGGCGTTCGATGACTATTATGATGGTTCTGACACCCGACACACTAGAAGTCGGGATGTCAATGCGTCCGTTCGCCGGGACAGACAGGCGTTGATCGATGAGGCTCGGAGGGTACAGATTCGTCAGACTAGCCAGAGCTCGAGACCCCCCGCACCAGTGCGAGATGTTCATTTTGAGGGCCAGCCAAATAGTTCGCGACTCCATGGAGTCCTCCCGTACGGTGAGCATGAATTTTATTATCCTGGCCAAGCAGGCAGTTCGATGCCCCCGGCACCAGGACCGTACCATCAGTCGGGATATGCTCTTCCCCGATACGCAGGGAAGTCGATACCTCCTCGTGCACGCGTACCATTACCCTATGGTCAGCAGGGGTATGTTGATGAGTCGTACGGCGAAAGGGAGCAGGGTTCAGAGGACTGTGACTCGGACGACTCCTCAGATGATCAGGACCACGCACAACCTGCGGGTCCTAGCCACCCTCGTCCTCCTGTGCAGCCTGTTCGTCCAGTACAGCCGGTTCTACAACAGGTTCGTCCGGTACAGGCTGTTCGTTCTACACAGGTTGCTCCTCAACGACAGGCTGGGGGGCGTTTTGGCCCATCTACATCCTCATCAGATAAATAATTTACGTATTTATTGTTGTTTAACATAAATTATTTTCACTCAATCATAACAAATTATCGGTACTGTTAGAAAAGTATTATCGGCCTACTCCTCAACTACGGTATAATTATTTTGTAATTTAGAGGAACCATACAATTAATTAGTTAAAAAATTATTATAATTATTTTTATTATTGTTATAATCAATTAGTAGTAATGTTAAATAATAAAATAGTTTAAAATTTTCATTATATTTTATTAATGTAAAATGTAACGTTTGTACATTAATTGAAAAAAAAAAAAGAACGGGAAACTTATGAAATATGTTTTATTAAATATATTTTATTTAATGCATCTGCTAGCAAGTCAATATATACAAATATGTTGTATTTTAATGCATGTACTAGCAAACGAGCTAGGACCGATGATGCACCCTGGATCGTTAAAGGCCCAGTGTCGTGCCCGGTGGGCCCATTGATGGGAGTGTCATCCCTAGCTTTCTAGGGCACGTCGCATCCCGCATGTGGAGTGGAGATTTGAGGGGGCCACTGAAATGCCACAACTAGGGCTGAGCATGGGACTCGGAGAATTCCGAACCGTACCGAAAACCGAACCGAAATCACTCTGAACCGAAAAATATCCGTTGACCGTTTGACTTTCTCCGAACCGAACCGAACCGAAAAAATAATTGGTACGTTTCTGGAGATTCCATAAATATCCGTACCGAGAACTGAACCGAACCGTCCTGTACCGTACCGAACCGAAGAACCGAATTATAAAAATAGATGCGTGTTATTAATATATTTTATGTCAACTTTGATCCTATATAATTTGAGAATTTTTGAAATGCAAATAAAATATAGTAATAACAACTAAGATTCACTTATATTTCATGTTTAGTAATACTTGATCTACAATTAAATTTCTCATGTTTAAAAAAAAATAAATGGAATGAAAGGTTAAAGATTTTTTTAAAAAAATAAGCTTTACTTAAAGTTGTATACTTACCCTTAGTTTATCTTATAACTAATAGGGTATGGAAGGTTAAATAATTATTACTTTAATATAAAATTGTATTATATTTTGTTTGAATTTAAATTTTCAATGTTAGTAGAATTTAGTCTTAACTAAAATTTAGGGTTACTTCTAAAGTTGATCTAAAAATAAAATCATTAGTATGATAAAGTATTGATGAATGTTGGATTTAAAAAAAACATATAAAAAATAAAATATAACTAGGTGGTCATTCAAAAAAATTTTAAAAATGATAAGAAATCTCCGAATATCCGAACCGAACCAAACCGAGTCGAACCGTTTCGATAGTCACGAAAACCGAACCGAAAAATAAAAATCTCCGAACCGGACCGAACCGATTTTTTGATACGGTTCTGGAGATCGAATTTTAGTGATCTCCGAACTTCGGTTCGATTCTGGAGATTTATCAATCTCCGAACTGTACCGACCCATGCTCATCCCTAGCCACAACAGACTGAGAGCGATCGAGAATCTGAAGGCTTGGCGTGAAGAGATGTCTTTCGATGCGAGAGCTCTTCTCGACCAGACCGGGCTGTCACATTTGGCCGACTCCATGCACATCCACTTGGACACCCCACTCCTTTCTACCTTTGTGGAGCGATGGCAGCCGGACACCAACTTGTTTCACTTGCCTTTTGGTGAAATGAGCATCATGCTGCACGACGTCCGGGCCATTTTGGGCATTCCTGTGGAGGGAGCCGTGGTCGCTGAGGACCCGGATTCGGAAGCCTGCCATGGGCTCTGCATGTCGATACTTTCGGTCACCAAGGGCGAACTCATGAGTTCGTTCTGGCAGCGTGGTTCGGTGTCCGAAGCCACCTTTTCGAGGGCATTCAGGGGGAAAGGCCGGCCGACTAGGGAATGAGGCGGGTGCCTGGATGTGGGTGATGCAGGCTACCACATTGTTCGTCGACAAGAGTGGTAGTAGAGTGACCCCCAAGCTCCTGCTCGACGGCTTAGATTTGATTGGGGGTTACTCATGGGGATCGGCTATGCTGGC
Source organism: Striga asiatica (assembly GCA_008636005.1). Classification (NCBI taxonomy): domain Eukaryota; kingdom Viridiplantae; phylum Streptophyta; class Magnoliopsida; order Lamiales; family Orobanchaceae; genus Striga; species Striga asiatica. The sequence continues at coordinate 295,115 of BKCP01005794.1, read as the reverse complement.
ATACATGTACAGACAGCTAGGTATTGCTAGTCGAGGGAACTCTGCCCAGATGTCGGGCTGCTTGACTCTTCTGCAGTCTTGGATATATGAGTATTTCCCCGATTTCCGACCCCGGGGGCGTCTACCCATCGGTCCTGACTGTCTCGCACGATCACGCTCGTGGAGCGTAGGGAGTGCGCCACGGTCAGACGATCGGCTCACAGCCATCCGTCGGCGCCTCGACAGACTCACTGCCTCCGATGTATTATAACATAAATATTATAACATATTTTAAGTTCTAACAATAATATTTAGCATTATTCTAATAATTAAAAATACTTTTTATCCAGTCAATTAATTAATATACTTTTTATTTATTAATATAATATTTTATTGTTTTAAATTATATTAATTCTTTTTTACAAATAAATTAATTAATATAAATTTTTTTATTAATATATTAATTTTTTGTTTTAAATTAAAATAATTATAATTTTAAATTATAATTTATAATTTTTCATTATAATATAATATCTTAACAAATTAGTCATTTATCTACCGGAATTATCTCTCTAACAAACTTGCCACGTTTTTTGAAATTAAAATGATATGACTAATATAAATATTATTGATTTATCTCTTTAATAAATGTTTATTATTTATTTTTTTCCTTACGTGACATAATCTAAATTTGGTTATTAGATTTTTAAATTCTAACATTTAAAGGAAAAGCACAAGTAGATTTTTTGGGCACATTTTAATTTATCTTAACTTCCATATAATCACATTCCTAACAAACTAATTAATACAATTACAATTATTTAACTAGAATTTTAAAATATAATTATTATAATATTTTAACTAATTAAACTTTTGTCTAACCGAATTTATCTAATTAATAAACTTGCCAAAATTATTCTTACGGGTATACTTACCAGAATATTAAACACTTTAAAAACTTTTTGAAAACAATTTTAATTATTCCGTCTTCTACTCTATTTGAAATTCAAAATTAAAATTTTAAACATATTAATAAACAAGATAATTAGTATAATATTTTTTTATCCACATTTATATAATCGTATTTCTTAAAATATAGTTAGTTTAATATTTTAACTCTTTAATTATTTGTATAACTTGATTTAACACATTAATCATTTTTTTTCTCATGAACGTATGTTCTCAAGCTTTCGGGACAAGCTCGTTCTCTTGAGTCGACCCGTCAGGCTCCCAGGAAAACGAGCCTGTCTCGAAGCGTAGGTGTAACACCTCGCCATTTCTAACTTTTACTTACGAAAAACTGAGTAAAATTTTCGCGTTTGTATTCGAAAGATGCCCATACTGTTTTCGAAAAATACTTATACTTAACTAACTCACAGAATGTTACTTACTTAATAACATTCAACATAAACATAAAACATAGTACAGTACGGAAGCGTAAATAAAATACAGTACAGTCTGAAAATTATATTATTACATGCCAACATAAACATAAACATAATTGAATGTCCAGCTGTCTTCGGACACCTCCACACCACCGCTCGGCTCACGCTCCGACTGGACTCCGTCACCTGAGAAAAACATAATGGGAGCGTGAGCAAAACCACTGGAATCCGGCTCACGTTTGTTTAGTGGATTTATTCAACTTATTATTATTATAATTTATAAGTATTATTATAATTATTACTATTAATTATAATTATATTCGAAATTATTATTATTATTATAATTTCTAATTAATTCTAATTTATAAATATTATTATAATTAGTATAATTAATTTTAATTATTATGAAAAATTATTATTTTAATTATT
>BKCP01005794.1:195749-293213 GCA_008636005.1 Striga asiatica | reverse complement strand
GCGGCGACCGGACGCGGCTTCAGATTAAAAAAGAAAATTTAAAATTTTTTTCGTACGTAACAAAAAAAAAAATTACCTTGTTAGAGAAGAATGCTTTGCCGAGGCCGTAGGATTTTTTCGACATTTTTTTGGATTTTTTTCGGTGTTCGAATCGTTCGTTGAAAGTCCGGGAATTTAGAAAGGTAGAGAGTTTAGAGAGAAAGAAAAAAAAGGTTAAGGGCAAAAGAGTAAAAAAGGAGAGGCGGTGAGTAATAAAGGAGGGACGGTGAATAGTAAATGAGTAAAAAATTCAATACGAGCATACTTTTCATGTCATAACCTTTATGAAATAATTGATATAATGTTATACAAAAATTCTATGGAATCATCGGATGGTTTTTCTTATGGAGGCATCCACCACTTAATGTATTAACATCTGTCCAAAGTGTATTTATTGCAGGACACGTGTCAATACACTATTGGTGAATAACTATGGATGGCTCCATAAGCCGAACAATCCGATGGTTCCATAACAAAACTATAATGTTATAATATGATATTGAATGATCGGTCTCTTATTCATTTTAATTAAATGGGTTATAAAATTTAGAGGTTATTTAAAGTTATGGTCTTTCCTTTGCTAATAATACATGAGATTATTAATTCTCATATCGTTATGTTTTGGTTTAGAAAAACGAAAACTCAAAAAAATATGAAAAATAAATATTATTTCAGAAAATAAATTAAAATAAATAACTGAAAATTATTCATATTTTTCTTATATAATATATGTATAAATATATAACTAAAAAAAGTATATATAAAGAATTTATTATTATGTTTATCTATTTTAATTTTTTATATATTTTTTCATAAATTGAACTCACCGAAAATTAATTATATACAATCATATATGGTTATATAAGGTTCGTGTAATTGCATATTTTTACTAATCAATTAATAGATAAATATAAATAATTTACTTAGTCATTATTAAAAATGAGTGTAACAATATATATATTTATATATATATATATAATAAATATAGTGGTTATAAAGGATATAAAAATAATATTAAAATAATTAAATAAAAAAACTTATTATTTTCAGCATAAGCAATTGTTATAGTAAACTTAATATTTTAATTACTTTAAAATCGCATAAGCAATTGTTAACAAACTTAATATTTTCAGCAAATTAATTGATCACGATCTCTAAAAATTACAGATATTACATTATTTATTATATTTTATTCAATCAATACAGTGATTCATATGCAATTTACGTACTATTTATGTTAACCAATGATTAAATTTTAAAACATAAATACCATTACCTAACTTATAATTTTAACATTATATGCGTAAATATAACTTATAATGCTCTATATTATAAATTTTATACTATTAGCTAACTTATAATTTTAATATCATATGTATATAAATAACTTATAATACTGTATTTTATATCTATGCAAATGCACATGGTCGAATACTAGTAGAGAATTAAAATTGATGTGATGTATAAAGATATTCATTGATACTATCTCCTATTCTTTTTAAATGTCATTTTGGCTTTATCAATCATTAACCAAATAAATGACGTTTTGAATCTTTTGTATATATTTTTTCATTATTACCCTCATTTAACTAATAAACATACTACGTCTTTTCATATTCACTTTTCATCATTTCTTAAAACATACATCTCTATATTCATTAATTAAAAATATTATTGACAAAAATAAGATTCTTAATTATTGTGCATCTTCGCAAAACGACACTTATTTAGAATAAGAGGAAGTATTATTTAATTATATTAATTATATTGATGACAAAAATTCTATGGAATTTATGAAGTCATCCATAACTTTATATATAACACATATCCAATGTGTATTTATTATGAGACATATGTCAATACAACATTTGTGAATAATTATGAATGACTCTATAAGTCGAGCCATCTTCAATACACAGGATAAATGGTTTATTTATAAACAAACGACTATTTTTAAATTTTAACTTTTCCCATCCACACCCACACAAACAAGAAACTGCCACGTCAGAAAAGGATGGTAACGATGATGATGAGCAATTGATTGGCCCTTAAAAGCTTTATGTCGCTTTTGGACTGTGCCAGCTCTTGTAAGTTGTAACACCAAAAAGGAAAAGAAAAAAGAAAAGTTATATTATTGTCTGAAATTAAAAATAAAAAACAAATTATGGTAATCCTCAGCGTCCATTACGCGTATCCTTCCCTATATAAACCCGGGACCTCTGTTGCCATCTTCATCCATTCAGATCCACAAATCAGTCAATAGAGAAAAAAAAAAAAACATCAATCTCAATCAATTACATTAATCTTTATTTTCCTTTTCATCAATTTGTAAGTTTTTAAAATGGCCGATGAAGTGAATTACCACCACCACGAGACCAAGGCTGATGAGGCCACTCCCAAGGCGGAGGAGTACGCTCCGGCGCAGGTGGAGGCCAGCGACCGCGGACTTTTTGGCTTCGGCGGTAAGAAAGAGGAGGAGAAGAAGTGCGGTCAGGAGGAGGCGATTGCGGCCGAGTTCGAACAAAAAGTCGAGGTCTGTGAAGGAGAAGGAGAGAAGAAAGAGGAGGAGAAAAAGCACGAGGGCTTGCTCCAGAAGCTTCACCGGAGCAGTAGCTCCAGCAGCTCTGTAAGTGACCTAATTCATGCCCCAATTTCTCTAAATAAGCATCTCAATTAGTATATAAGTGTTAATTTACTCTGTTTTCCTGGAAATGAAACTATTTTGATGTTTAATTATTGGGTACAATTTTATTTATTTATTTTTATTTTTTTGTTGATTTTTTTTTTAATTGGTTATATTGATTGGTTAATGGTGCAGTCGAGCGACGAGGAAGAAGTGGACGAAAATGGGGAAAAGAAGAAGAAAAAGAAGGGTTTGAAGGAAAAGGTGAAGGAAAAAATATCTGGAGAAAAGAAGGAAGAGGAGAAGTGTGAGGACACGGCTGTGCCGGTGGAGAAGTTCGATGATGCCGAGGAGAAAAAGGGATTTCTCGATAAGATCAAGGAGAAGCTTCCAGGCGGCGGCAAGAAGACGGAGGAGGTGGCTGCCCCGCCGCCGGCCGAGGAGTGTGCGGCCGTGCCGGAGGCGGAGGGGAAGGAGAAGAAAGGATTATTGGATAAGATAAAGGAGAAGCTCCCTGGGTACCACTCCAAGAGTGATGAGGAAAAGGAAAAGGAGAAGGAAAAAGAGAGCCACTAATAAAAGCATGTGTTTTGGTTATTTGCTGGCTTTTGAAATAATTTGTGTGCTTTTTTTGGGGTGTTTCTTTTGATATTTGGGTGGTTTGTTTTTATGGGCTTGTGTTCATTTTGTTTTTCCTTTCATTAAAGTTTGTAATTTAAATGTTTATGTATGTGCTTACATATTTATGCATATATAAAAAGGGAATTTGTGTTGTTTAAAGTAATGCTTATGTGAGTTGCACAACTTTTCTTTTGCCATGGAATTATTACTATCTTACTTTGCAATTTATACCTTGTCCACGAATATTATAAATAATGGGTTCTTAGTAGCTTTGTTTGTTAGGTATTCTGGATTAGGTTGTGTGATGGATTAATCCTTATAGAATTAAGTGGAAATAAGTTAAGGAATATGGCCCAATAAATTTATTGGTGTATGTAGATGATGTGGTAGTGATTGGTTCTTGCAGTGGTTTGATACATGAGTTAGAAGGTGTTTTTTGGATCATCAACTTAGACCATCTTTAACGGTGACCCCATGAGTTGGGTCACCAATTAAAAAAAGAAAAAATATATAAAAAAAAAAAAAAAGAAAAACAAGGAAGGTGACGAAAAGTGAGCGACCCAGGTCACATTGTGACCTTGGGTCGCGACCCGTGTAGTGTTTGGAGAATGGACATTTATCATATTTTGATTGGATAAGTGTATTTTTTTTTGTTTAAAAAAAATAAAAATAATATTAAAATTCGTATTTTTTCATTCTCTACAAATAGAGACCACACTTGATATATTTTAGAATAAAATTGTAATTTTTAAATAAATTAAAATAAAATAAAGTCTTTGTCGAGTAGTTCTAAACTCCTCTACTGCACCCCTAGGCCCGGTAGTTTGAAAGACGAATGCTGGAGGGCAGTAAAGTCAAGCTTTCTGGTACGGCTATTGGCCTATCTTCCTTCGTTGAAGGATTGAGTTGGGTTGGGGATAAAGATAAATTAAGTTGTAAGGTTGAGTTGTGTAGGTGGAAGAGAGAAAAATAATTTTTAATTATTAGGTTGGGTTGAGTTGGGTTGGGGATAAGGATAGTCTTACTATCAAGTATATTGAGATTACAAGGTTTTTTCTTGGTGTGGAGATCAACTATAGTGCTGAAGGGGTTTCATAAGTCAGCGAAAATACATGTTAGATGATCTTGAAGACTTGAACATGTATTGAAAGGTAGTCAGCCAAATGAAAAAGGTTGAGAGCCCTCTTTCAATAAAACTTTTGCTTTACTGAAAATGAAAATAATTATTCAATTAATTGGAGTTAAGATCACGATCATGATTCATGAAGGTAGGGGCTGCCATTTTTTCATTGACCTCCTTTCGTGAATTAAAATCGTAATGCCGACCTGACGAGGATTAATATGTAATTTAAATCGATCTGACAGGTTTGACAAAGTTTACGGTTTCTTTTGGCTCTCTCAATTGAGATTAATTAGCTGCCCACAATCAATATTGTAACTGATGAAATAAAAGTTGTGCTTGGTTATAATTTTTTTTAATTAGATTTTTTTGTTAAGTATTAGAAAAATAAGTTGATTGAGTGGAGATTTGAGTGATTTGAATTTGTATTTTAAATAATATTTAAAATATTATGGTTAAGGCTCTTGTAATGTAAAAATATGAGAGATATTATTGAAAATGATGAGTAGTTAAAATTATGTGAATGAATGAAAGATTAAATTTCATTTTTAGTACACTATGTTGGTCATTTTTCGAAAAAGATCCATCACATAGGGTGTCATCGGGAATGGTCCACTAAGTTGTCAATTTTCATCAAAACTCGTATAATAGCCAACATGGTGTACTGAAAATGTCAATCACTTTTAGTACACTATATTGATTTTTGTACGAATTTTGATTAAATTGACAACTTAGTGGACCATTTTTTATGACTATATGATGGACATTTTTTGGAAAATGGCTAACATATAGGACCATTTTCCAAATTTTGCCAATGAATGATTATTATTGGAGACGGAAACGACAACGGACAAAGACGTGATGCGGGAAAAATTTACATAAATAACTAACTATTAAAAATCATTTACATGAAAAACACTGGTTTGGGAGAATTCCATTATTACTATTATTCATTCCAAAACATGAAAACAGTTATAATGAGAAGTTACATAAAATTAATTTAATAATTAATCCAATAATTAATTGTTCTCTCCATCCTCTTTTATTTCTCTTTCTTCCTCTTCTCTCTTATTTTCTTCACGTTTTTCCTGTCATCTCTCTTTTCTTCTCTCTCTTTTCTTCTTCATCTGATTTCACGTGTCCCATCTCTTCTCCTCTTTCTTCTTCTTTTTCGTCTTTTCAAAATGAATGCACAAGAATAGCAACACCAAAGAAATAATTAAAAAAAAATGATCAGCTAAGTATAAACATACATAACCATTAAATTAACTAAAAAAAACACAAATATTTGTTTTGTACCTTGAAAAATTAATAATATATATCATGAAAAACATACAAGTAACAATAAAACAACATTATAACATCGGTAAAATAACATGAAAACAACTTTATATTAACAATAAAAAAATTAACAATTTTGGATTAGAATCAAAATTGCAATTGCCTTGTCCAGAGCATCACTAAATTATAAACTAAGAACACACAAAGATTGGAACATACCACTAAAAATATCCAAAAAACAGTAATTATACATACAAAAATACAGGATATATAACTCCGCAATACAATGAGTCAACCACTATCTTTCAACAATTAAACAATCAACATAGCAACAAATACAAACACGAGGACAGATGTAACTTTTGCAAAGAAAAAAAAATATAATTTTTGCAAAGATACAATTTTTCAGGTGGTTTTTTTTCGTCTTTTAATCTTTCCAATGTTGTGCCGTGGGAATAAATTGATTTTCCATCAAAGAGAAAAAAGAATAGGGCAAACACAATAGTCACCTATACAAACACAATGCACGCAATTTTTGCAATTTTTTTCTCTTCTTTGTGGAAGAAGATGAACAGACTGTAGAGAAAAATCAACCATATCATAACACAAGTCTAATAAACAGAAAAAATGGTTCAAAAGTGTTATTTTCCTCAAAATACACAACCAATTGAAGGAAATCAAACACACCATATTAAAAAAACAAAAATGGTAAAATTGAACATCAAATTACCAACAAGGGAATCGTCATCCTTGTACTGCACGTGGCCAACTCCATGGGCTGATCGGTTTCGAATGTATCGTTTTTTGGTGAGGAGCAAACTCCGTCTGATTTTCTGAATAGTCGGAGAGAGGGCGTCGACGGTGCGAATCCAGCCACTAGGAAAAGAAGTGCTGGACAATCAGCGTCGAAATCACGCCATAATTTTTCGGGTGTAACCGGCGTAGTTTTTGGGCGGATCTGAGAAGGATAGGAGATAAAGGCTGTGTTTGGTAAGTCAAATAAGCTAGCTTATAGCTTATTTGGTTAGCTTATAAGCTTCCTGTATTCAAATAAGTCTCGTTTGGTAGGACGAACTTTTCTAAAAAGCTCGAGCTTATCTCATAAGCTACTTTAGGTAGCTTTTCAAATAAGCTAGTTGAATTTTTTTTATTTCAGCTAACTTATCAGCTAATTTTACCAAACACTTTTATCATATAAGCTAGTTTTTCATCTATAAGTTATAAGCTATAAGCTATAAGCTAAAAAATTACAAATGAGCTATAAGCTAGCTTATCAGCTAGTTTTATCAAACCTAGCCAAAACAGAGAAGAAATAAAAGAGAGAAAAATGAGACGAAGAAGAAAAGTTAATGAAATAAAGAGATAATGATAGAAAAGAAAGAGATAATGATAAAAAAGAAATAACCGTCTTAGAGGTAGAAATTGAAATGAANTAATTTCATGTAGTAATTATGCTTTTGTATTTCTCACTATATACTCTCTTCGCATAATTTAGCTTTGATGGTTGTAGCTTTTTTTTTTTTTTTGGTACAAAGGAAGAGGCCTGAGGCCTAGAGGATTGCGTTACGGACGGTTCGTGGGTAGGCTACGCCAATAAGATCGTGTTGTAGCCATTGACGAATACCCTCTGGCGGGTCATTGAGGTATTGGTATCCGATAGGGCCTTCCGCAGCGAAGGAAGCCAAGAAGTTGGCCACATAATTCGCTTCACGGAAAATGTGTTTCACCTTCACCACCCACGGGCGACTCAAAAGTTCCTTGATGCCCGACACTAGCCTGATGTGCACACCGGGGACATCATCAAGAGATGTAGCGAAGGCCACGACACTCGCATTGTCAACTTCCGCTTCTACGTGTCTATACCCCAGATCCCATGCCAGGGATAAACCTCGAAAAACTCCCCATAATTCTGCCGCCATGATTGAGCAAATACCTATGTTCATTGTGAAGCCACCAAGCCAATGCCCTTGATCATCACGGACCAGGCCTCAGGGTGTCTTTAATTCATGCTGTTTACGCACTACCCGTGAATGTAGTTCACTTATTTGGAATTAAAAATGAAGGCAATCCATTTATTAATTAAGACTAACCCATTTGGATATAAAGTGTTGTTGGGCCAGCCCACATGCCAATTAATTAAGGGTAAAATAGTCATTTCATGACTAAGTGTACAAGAAGGGGTCATCTTCTTCATCCTCACGTTCAAGCCATGTCCGCCATTGTTGAGTAGCTGCTGGCGCTCGTCCAAGCCCTCTACAGGACCTCCTCACCGCTGTTTAGATCACCCGAGATCTGTACACAATCTCCGTCGTTTCCTTGTCGTTGGAGAAGAGGCTTGGAGGAGCTGCGCGACCGTCGAGAAGTTGTTGTCGCTCGGCAGAGAGAGAGAGAGCTGGCCAGAACTCGTCATGGACGGCCACCTGATCGCTGCTATAACCGTTTGGAGTTGCCAGTGACTCCAGAAAATCGAAAAGGAGAGGCTGGCAATGATCAAGTTATGGTTGGTAAGAATGATTCCCTTCCCCTTCCCATTGCAAATATTGGTACTTGATCCAATTATATTAAAATAGATGACTGGATATTTTTAGTTTTATTTCTTAATTATTAAATTTTATAATTTTGGAATCTGAATTATTATGTGAATTATTTTTACGTACTCAAACATAAAAAAATTGAATATATATATATATAGGGTCGCGCTCACATGAGAATGGTACTTAATGCGATAAATAAAAATAAATCTTAGTCATCGGATCGAATGATCTAATGGCTAATAAAAAAGTCAAATTTATACCTTCATTAAGGATAATTTGGACATTAACATAACACATCACAATGCCATGTCACCACCCACACAAATAACACACGCACACACACCTAACACACTCTGCACACACATTTCACACACACACACACACACACACACACACACGCACAGCGCTAGCCACAGGCCACTCCACACAGAATCGCCGCACCGGCCACTCCACACAGAACCGCCGCATCCACCGAGCTGGCCGTCACCGCCGCCGCACGCCGACGCCTGAGAACGTCGGTGCGGTCGCCGTCCTTCTTCATCCACATTCCCCGCCGCTCAAATCTGACGAGAAGGTCTTCTCCTCCGCCAACACCAACCAGTATACCTTCTAGATCCACGACGGCGTCTGCACCTGGAAGTCGGCAGAGGTCACACCTGGTCCCCTGGAAGTTGGCAGAGGTCACGGCAGTGCCTGCGCCTGCATCTGGAAATCGGCGGGCCGTCCCGCGATAGCGATCAACAGGAGCGACGGTGCTTGTTGAGAAGGACTGACAGAGACGAGTCGGAGTAGCCGTGGTCGAGCCGGTGACGGCGCTATATGTCGTCAGACAGATCCTCATGGCTAGCTTCGCTGATGTTTGTTCCGGACAGGGTGCTGACGGGCAGTCCACGCGGCGGCAATCGACGGGATAATGTCGGTGCTTGCTGCAGGACCGAGCCGGGATGGTCACGGTCGCTGGAGATGGCACAATTTGAGCCGACCAAAATTGTAGAATGTGATTTGAGAATTAGGGTGTGGTTTTTGCAATTAAATAATGTCGAGGGCACATTTGCAATTTTATTAACTTTGATTATTTTTCATTTTAGATAATGGACAAGTATATAATTTATAGTAACAATTTCATAAATGAATCTTCATGATAATTAAAGTGTAGATTGATTAAAATTTTAATATTTAAAATATTTAATATGTAATTGCGAATATGCGAGAAATAATTGATATATAAATAATAATAATAATAATAATAATAGTAATAATAATAATAATAATAATAATAATAATAATAAATAATAATAATAATAATAATAATCAAAACAAAATATAAGATTTCGTACTGAATTTATGTTCGTTGGTCTAATTCGATTTTGTGCAATATGGTAGACAATTATGTGCAATTTGTACAATCATAATGTGCAATCGGCAATACATACAAAAATATAGATAAAAAATAGTATTATTTTTTCATAAAAAATAAAAAAAAAAAATCGCTAATATGTTTTCATATAATTCGGGGTATGCAGTTATTTTATTTATTTAAAAATAATAAATCCGACAATTAACCAACTAATATTATTCGATTGATTAGCAAAATTATTGAATTTTTAGTACGTGTAGCGTGTCGTTTTATACGGTGCAACAAGTTGTGTTATAAGGTGCAATGTATTACTATATAAAGTGCAACGTATTAATTTTAGTACTTTAGCAACAAAAATATAGATAAAAAATAGTATCATTTTTCATAAAAAAAAAAATTGCTAATATTTTTTTCATATAATTCGGCATATTCAGTTATTTTATTTATTTAAAAATAATAAATCCGACATTTAACCAACTAATATTATTCGATCGATTAGCAAAATTATTGAATTTTAGTACGTGCAGCGTGCCGTTTTATACGGTGGAACACGTTGTGTTATAAGGTGCAATGTATTACTATATAAAGTGCAACGTATTAATTTTAGTACGTTAGCATGCTCGTGTGTTTTTTTAAATAGGCGGTGTGATAATGTGCAACGCATTATTTTATAAAGTGCGACATTTTGCTATATAAAGTGCACTAACTAATTTATACTCTAATAAATTATGTGTATAATTGTATATTGCATTAATCTAAATAATTAAAATGACTTTTTATTTATTATTTTGATTATATAATTTATTTATAATTACAAAATATTTTTTTATTATTTTAATATCTCATTATTATTAAATAAAAATACTTTTTTTGTAATACAAATACTAATTTATTTTTTATTTTTAATATGCACATCATCACTTAATATTGTGCATTTTGCATATGTACTAAACTTTTTTTAATCAAAACATATTATAAAGTATCAAATAAACAAGAAAATAAATACTAATCATGATTTTTATATTAAATAATATAATTTATAAAAATATTATTATATTTTTCTTTATATATTTTTATGTACGATATTATTTATTTTCAACTAAACATTACATAAAAATATTCTCCTTTTTTATAGCAAATAAAAAAAAAATTACATAAAAATATTGACATAATCAGTTTGAATGCAAGTGATTTTAGAATGTCTTTCAGTTCGTGTGAAACTCGGAGCTTTTGAAGGAATAGTTTGACTAATTACAATTTTGACCCATATTCTAAATTGTAATATATTAAAGTTTCTAAAATTGCAATAAAATCCTTACTATTTATCTAATTCACAAACTCAAGTCCTCAATTGACAAAGCTGCAACTCTCCCGTCATCTTCTCTACAGCCAGCCATCTCTGCCGCCACCGACCTCCGTCACCAGAGAATCGACGCCGACGAGAATGGGGCGGTGTGGAGGAGTTATGCGAGAGGAATTCGTCGAGACTGCTTGTCCACAGCCTACTCGTCGGTCACTACGCCCCCATCGGCGTTCATCCATCGGTCACGCCGTCAACTCTCCTCTATTCGGCCGCGCCGGAGGACATTTCGACGACGTGGAACACGCCGGAGCTCTCTGGCGGCGTACGGCCGCGCCGGGCTGCGGCTTCGAAGGCGGGTATGGCGGCGGCGGGGGTTTGCCGTGTGAAGGCTTTCTCCGGCGAATCTATTGGTGGTGGCTGCCGTCTGTGTGCGAGTGAGTCTGTGTGTGTTTGCAGATTTTGAATCTGGACGTGAGGAAGAAAGAGGTGAGGAAAGAGAAAAATGTGTTAATTTGTGTGTGGGTCCCACACAAATATTATATATGTGTATTGACCAACTTACCCTTATTTATGGTCAAATGCACATATTTGACCACACTATGATCAAATAATTACCAGATTGCCATTAATGATTGATTATTTTTAATTAATTTTGACTTCATCATGACCATTGAAGTAGTAGATCCAATGATCCCGGTACATTCTCATTTCTCCACATTAAGAGTCATTCTCATATGATCCCTTACCTATATATATATAATACATATATAAATAATTATTTTGTTACATTTATTCAACAAATAAGTAAAGTGAAAAGGAAATAGGCATGAATCCTATCAGATCATATCGAAGAATGAACATTACATCATTTTGGAATCTGAATTATTGTATAAAACTATTTTTATGTAATCAAAGATAATTGAAATTTGAAAAGAAAATAAGTATGAGTTCTTCCAGATCAGATCAAATAATGATTGTTACATAATGTGATTGATGGAGAAGAGATGATAAAAAAAGTTATACAATTGTGATGAGTAAAGAAAAAAAGAAAAAATAAATAAATAAAATATTTTGTAATCGATTTTGGAGGGAAAGTGAAATAATATTATTAATTGTGTTGCTCCTCTTTATATATATATATATATATATATATATATATATATATATATATAGATAGATATAGATGTGAAAACGAATAAAATAAAATTGAATGCTGAATGTAACAATTTTAGATAGTATGTGAAAACTAATAAAATTGAATGTTGAAAGTTTTGGAGGGATAATTAAATTTAATGCATGATAATTTAATTTAATGCTTTGTTGCTCTCTTTATAGATATATATTGTATGATCTTTGGTTTTTCTTTTCATCTGACTGCTCTAACTTTGGTTGGTGAGGAAAAAAATGAAATGAATATTATAATTAATTTTATATTCTTTCAATATCCTAAATAAAAATCATTAGTCTATAATTTAATGATTAATTATAAAGTTATAATATGCTATAGCATAATTCAAATTAAAGGGTGCAACATTAACACGTAAAACCACATTCATTTGTATTGATTGTTAAAATTCTTCTACTATTTTCTTATTATTTTTTATAGTACACTTATTTTCTTTGGAAGTACCTTGTAGAATCACCTAAATAAAAACCCAAATATTAGTCTAGAAGGATACGGAGTCTTGTAGAGAGGACACGTGTGATCTAGAGCATGACTATTGCCAAGCCTACCGAACTACCCGAGTCCTCTCGAGAAACCACGAATTTTGCCGGCTTTCTTCCAATCGGCTCTTTAAATTTCCCTTTCTCCTCCACCAATTCCATCAGAAAAATAATAATTCCAGCAAATTCCCAGCAGAATACAAAACCACAACTTTAACACTTGTTCAATCAATCAAAGATAAAAAAATGTCTCTGATTCCAAGCTTCTTCGGCAACCCCAGGAGCAACGTGTTCGACCCATTCTCCCTGGACGTGTGGGACCCACTCGAGGGCTTCTCTTTCTCCGACAAGGAAACCTCGGCGGTGGCTAACGCGCGCATAGACTGGAAAGAGACGCCGGAGGCCCACGTGTTCAAGGTGGATGTTCCTGGCCTGAAGAAGGAGGAAGTCAAGGTCGAGGTCGAGGACAATTCCATCCTCCAGATCAGTGGGGAGAGGAGCAAGGAGCAAGAGGATAAGAACGACAGGTGGCACCGCGTGGAGAGGAGCTCCGGCAAGTTCCTCCGCCGTTTCAGGCTGCCGGAAAATGCGAAGCTGGATCAAGTGAAGGCGGGCATGGAGAATGGGGTGCTCACGGTGACTGTGCCTAAGGGGGAGGTGAAGAAGCCGGAGGCCAAGGCTATCGACATCTCTGGTTAAGTAGATCTGGTGAACAGAGGATAGTCTATGTCCATTGTCATGAATGATCTTAAATAATATTGTGCTTATGTTGTGTGTGTTGTCTCGGTCTCCTGCAATTGGTGTGAATTGCAGTTTGAAATGTTTGTAATCAAAAATTGCATTGTGCAATAAATAATAAACTTTTGCAGTAATTAAGCAGCTCTGTTTCCTGTTTCACTCCTCTTATGTTTAGAAATTAGAAGCTATGCTTCTCTTCTTGTGCTTTGAATTACTCATTCCCCCTTTCGCTATGTACATATTTCTGTCAAGAACTATACATAGATGAAGATATCTAAATCTTCGTGCTCTGGGTATTTTCCATTAAGATTCTGAATGTTATGAATTCGAAGTGATGTACCTTGTGATATCTCATATTGGTCCATCAAGCATTGTATGTTCCATCGCTGTAACACCTATTTTCGTTGCTAAAATGCCTTGTTTTTCAAGGGAATTAGTGGGAATTTATACATGATTAAGTGAATGGCCCGTGCAGCTCTTTACTTTCTGGCAGCATGATTGAGTCGCAAGTAGAATTGCAAACGAGTCGAGCCGTGTTGAGTAATTGGCCTTATCGAGCATGATTGATTTTTTTTCTTTAGCTGCTTGAGTTCAATTTATGAAGCTCGAGTTCAACTCGATAAAACTCGCTCGAGTTTGAATTAAAATTACGATAAAACTCGCTCGAGTTTGAATTAAAATTACAATGGTCGAACTCGGTTCGAAAATTTTTAGATGGAAAAATAAAATTATTTTTACACTGTGTTTGGTTCGGGAGAAGTAGAGGGGAAGGGAGGTGAGGGAATGTTTTTATTTTTACCGTTTGGTTCAACTTCTAGCAAGGAAGGGAGTATAATTTTCACCTCCATTCTCACAGCCGAGGAAAAAACAGCTCCCCTCCAATTTTTGGGGGATTAGAGGGGAAGTTAAATCTTTTTGTACTAATATGCTTTTCTCAATTCATTATAATTACAAAATTACCTAATATAAATAAAACATACATAAAAGTATATTTGTCTATGTAATTTTATTTTCCCTTCCCCTTCATCTTCTAACCAAACAAGGTTGATCATTTTCCTTCACCTCTCCTCCTACAAAATCTCTCCAAACAAGGTAAAATTACGTTCCCTCCCCTCCCCTCCCTTCCATTAAATTCCCTCCCCTCCCCTCCCCTTCTTTGAACCAAACATAGCCTGAAGTACTTATGATATACTATTGTAATATATTGTAATATATATATGAGGGTATTTTAGTAATTCAACATATATCTCGAGTCGTTCGACGAGTCGCTCGACAATGAAAAGTATGGATTCGAGCTCAACTCGAGTTCGATCAAACTCGAGCTCAAGTCGAGCTTTGACTCGAGCGTTCGCGAGTCGCTCATTTAGTTTGCAGCCTAGTGGGAAGTGCTTTGAGATTAATCGGCCATTTGGTCGTTTTACCTACGCGATTGGGTGGCAAGGATATAAAAAATTGATTTTGTATGCGGTTCAATTTTTTAGACTTATAAAATTTTTAAAAGAATAATTTCTTTTATTGAAGATATATTAAGTTTTTCATTTGTCATGCTTCATCCTCAAGGTTCTATAAATAGTTAGCATAACTGTCGCATATCAATCGCATAACTGTTGAATATTCATTCTAAAAAGTACGAAGAGTTATGCAAATGCTTTCGCACCACATAATATTTTTATGTTATATAATTGTCGCATAATACTTTCACACTTTCAAATGTGAAAAAGTTAGCTTATAATTCAACGTCAAATAATTATTGAATATAAATGGTGAAAAAATTATTCATAATCTGGAGACAATTATTATACAATGCTTTGCATTTTCAAAGTTAGAAAAATTAATTTATAATCTGGTGTGAAAAACTTATTGAGTTACATTGTAAATAAATAATTCTTTTTTTTTTTAGTTAAACTAGGCGAACTTGTGAGCCCGCTAGGTTAATCATATCTTACGATTCACCATCAGGAAGAACCAACAAAGTTGAAAACCGGTGCGGGTCTATTTCACCCAGCGAGGCAAAAAGAATCGATTTGAATCCGTTTACAAGTTCAGCACTCGTCCGCTCTAAAATAAACCCCTGCAAAAGCCCTAATTAACAAACTCATCATCCTTCCAAACCCGTCTTCAACCTCAACAACTTTCCTCAACTATCAAGCTCCATCAGAAACCAAAAATGGGGAAAATCCCGGCGTCCTTCAGAAGGTCAACTTCTCAATCCCCGGTAACCACCCTTCTCAAACACAACACCTCTCCATCTCCACAGGAACAAATCCCAACCCCAATTCCAATTCCGCGGACCCAGAAAAATTCCCCCAAAAGAAATCCCGTCAACATTAACAATGTCGCACCACCGAAAACAAACGCCCCATCAATCACCTTCGAGTCCCCAAATCTCTCGGACGCGAAATCCCTCTTCAACTCTTTCATTTCCTCCGCCAAGAACGTCCCATCCGACCCTAACTTCTACAACTCTATCCTCCGGTCGTTCTCCGACGTCTCTTCCCTCCAGGACTCGATCCTCTTCCTCGACCACATGGCCAAGAAGCATGCTCCCTTTTGCCCTACCCGCTCCACGTATCACGTCCTCTTAACCCAATCCTGCTCGGCCCAGGAAGCCCCATCCCTCTCAGACGTGCACCGCGTGCTCAACCTCATGAACAATGGCGGATTCCCGCCCAATCAGGCTTCGGCAGATCTTGCTGTACGATCCCTCTGTGGCTGCGGCCGTGAAGAGCATGCAATCGAGCTTGTCAAGGAACTATGCTCTAAGAATTCGCCACCCGACCTGCACACATACAATTTTCTGGTGAGACACCTGGTAAAAAACCGATCTTTGAGCACTGTGAATTGCTTCATAAAGGATATGAGAGAGTTTGGCATAAAGCCGGACCTCGTGACGTATACTATCATGATCGATAACGTATGCAACACTAAGAACTTAAGAGAGGCCACGCGGCTGCTTGGTGTGCTGAGCGAGGAAGGGTACAAGCCGGACTGCTATGTGTACAACACGATTATGAAAGGTTATGTTATGTTGAGTCAGGCTGGTGAGGTAATGGGGGTGTATAAGAAGATGCAGAATGAGGGGGTCGAGCCCGATCGTTACACTTATAATACTTTGATATTTGGGTTGTCGAAATCGGGTAGAGTTTTGGAGGCCAAGAAGTTTTTGGAGGTTATGGCCGAAAAAGGACATTTGCCTGATGCAGTTACTTATACTTCGTTGATGAACGGAATGTGTAGGGAAGGAGATGCATTGGGGGCACTGGGATTGTTGAGCCAGATGAAGGAGAGAGGGATTGAGCCGAACTCATGTACGTATAATACTTTGCTTATTGGGCTGTGTAAGGCCAAGTTGTTGGATAAGGGAGTAGAGTTGTATCAAGTGATGAAGAGATGTGATATAAAGCTGGAGAATGGGGCATATGGGACATTTTTGAGGGCCTTGTGTAGGAAGGGTAGGGTTGCTGAAGCTTATGATGTTTTTGACTATGTGGTCGAGAGCAAGAGCTTCTCGGATGTTGCAGCTTATTCAACTTTGGTAGGTACACTCAAGTGGCTGAGGAAAGCTAGAGAGCAAGGACTTGTCATTTGAGCTGAATGGGCTTTGGTGAGTCACTTATTTCTTGGACTTTCCAAAGTAAGTTGTTTTGGTTCATTGGTGATTTTTTGCTACACAGATTTGCATTCTGTCTTTGTTAGTCTCAGTTTTTTTCTGAATCTCTAAAATGGATGTTACAAGCTCTAACAATGGTTTGGTGAGAATTTTGAGTTACAAAAGCAGTTGCAGTGTAGCGTGAACTGATTGTATCTTGTAAGTTTATTTTGATATGGAATATTGTGAGGCAGTTCTTTATTTTAATTGATTGTGCTTATGGCATCACGTTGAATTCTTACTGATTTAGCAGTTTGTATTGAAATCCGTTGGTTGCTCATTTGCAACGGAAAACAAATTTTGAATTTCCCTTTCTCTTCACACCCGTAGTTTATTCACAACTTTAAAATTTAGAGAGCTTTCAATAACAAACTTCCGTTTAAAAAGTTTTCAACTGCTTTTATGATGCTTCAATTCTGAAACTATATTTGTATTTTGGATTGCATTATTCAGTGTTGAAATATGGAACTACAAGTGGCATACATTTGGTTTATAGCATCTTCTGAAATGTAGTGAACAGTTTCTCAAGGGGGATATCAGCATAGATTTTATCTCATACCTCTAATTCTTTTAACCCTTATAGTTGATGTAAAGGTCAAAGACTCTTCTTCTATTCAGTTACAATATTCCAAATTTCTCTTCAAACTTAATACAATGTCATCCCTTGTCCATCCTTAACAAGTCAGAATTTGAATCTTGATTGTGCACAATGGTCAATATTAGGGTGAATCATTTTTTGTTGGAGCCATGTATTTTATTGTTTCTGGTGTCGATGTCGTATCTGATTATGACGTCTGTTTTAGTTATTCCCGTGGCCTTTTAAGATTTTATATCAATGGATTCGAGTAGCCTAACTTACCATTTGATATATAGATATTTATTTTTTTCTTGTGCTGGGTTTTCCTGCCATATTTTTCTCATGAGTTGCATTATCTAGGATTCACGATTTGCCAAATTTGACCGCTTGGACCAAAAAAATCCTGAACTTAAAATCTTCTGCAAACTGTGTTGAAGTTCAAACTTTGTAAGTGAGTACAATGCAAGTATCATCCGTAATTTCGGAAATTCTGAAATGTGTGTAGAATTGAGATTTGTATTATTCAGTGTGCCGTCGCCTAAAAATATCCGTCCATTAGAGGCTCTAAAGATTTTTTTTTTTGGTAGTTTCATTCTTGTGCTTTAGCCTTTATGGCTACTAGCTAATTACTTACAGTCTATAGCCAAAGGATTCAACCCTAACAGTTAGATTGAAAGCACACATATCGATGGCTCAGACTCCTGCTCACACCGGGTGAAATTCACCAGCTATATCCATCAATTCTTGATCTCGTAGTTTCTATAACTTTTTACTAGTTTTCTTTCTTTCTAATAAAATAAAAATAAAAATAATAATTTATTGGTGACAAAGAAGAAAAGGCCTATACTCTTTTGCAATATTGAATTTGATATATTTTGAGAGCTATTGCGCAAGTCGCTCGTGAGTTCGGCTCGTTAAGACTTTTGATATATACTGAGAGTTGTTACACGAAATGAGCCGCTCGTGAGTTCAGTTTAGCTCGTTTGATGAACAAGTTAAAGCTTGTTTCGTTAATAAGTTGGGATCTGCGATAAGACTAAAAAAGATAATTGTTATATAATTTGCTTTAGTTCAACTCGTCAAAGCTTGAGATCATTTCAGCTCGGCTCGTTAAGGGCTAGAGCACTCTGAGCTCGAGCTCGGCTCGTTTACAACTATTTCGGAACATTAAATTCACGTTGAATTTAATGTCTTTGTCCAGAAAAATCTTATATTTCTTGTTTCCATCTTTTATTTTTTCCTCCTAAAATCGTCTGAATATTTTTCCTATTTATGGAGACATGAAACAAAAAAATACTGTTTGTTTACTCTGGTGCTGCATATGATACAACCACCCGCCGCCCGATTCCATTCCCATTCTTCAATAGTAGCGCTGTAATTCAGAATTCTTATATGTAGCAATTCCCAAGAACGAGAAAGAATTGAAAATCCCGTGGCATATATATTCCAAGTGTTTCCTTGTCCACCCAACAAACTACCTTGCCAACTCATTTCAATTCCACTGAATGTAAAATTATTCTTGCATGTCTCCAAATCTTTTATTGCATTGGTTATTTTTTTGTGAAATATTCAATATTGATGCATTCTTATACACAGTAACCTCCTTACATATAATTTTCATAGGGATATTCATTGGTTTTTAGGTACAAGAAAAGTCGATTCAAGGTTTTGCATAACAATATAGATAGAATTTACATAATAAAAATGTTGTAAATTAATAAGCTCTCACACTTTTGTCTGCAGTTCACTATATTTTTTTTCTTGCTAAAATAGTCTGCAGTTACTGTAATTAGCTCTAATTAATATTACCTGAGGGGATTGTCTGCTCTTAAGCAGCCATTAGTGTACAAAGTCCTTTTGTCTGCTCCTAATTAAGCAGCCATTAGGGCACCAGGTCCGGTAATAGATTATTGCCCGCCCTTTAAATTGACCCAATGAATCCTATATGATTGTGGAGGCAGAGAGACAAGAAGAGAATTTTGTCCACTCTATTGTCAATGTTCAATGCATTTGCACGGGCTGCCACTCTTCATTAAAGATCAAAACTTGTCCCCCAATTTGCCTTTATTTTTTGTTGAAAAAACACATATTTTTGATGGCCATGATACCGACCAAGTTTTTTAAAAAGAATATCAAGGACAGCCACATTGTCTGCACATGCAGAATCATCCCCTCAGAGAAATTGTCTCACTATAAATACCATCCTCAAATTTTCTCCATTCTCCATCTCAATTTTCAAAACAAAGCATCTTTTGTTCTTTAGCCTCCCAAAACCCAAAAAGGAAAAAAATATGGCTGCTTCACAATCACAAATTAACTTCAGATCCATTAGCCTTCCTTCAAGGCTACACCCCATAAACTCCACAGAATTTGAATCCAAGCTACAAAAGCTCAACTCTTGCACTTCCAAAAATGCCCCCATCACCTCAGAGACCATTCGATCCGGCCTTTTGGGCCTTGCCGAACTTTACAACTCGATCGACAAACTCACACAACAAAACAAAGATCCAAAATCGATACACTACTCGCTAGAAAGCTCGGTTCACTTGCTCGATTCTTGCAACACCATTAGAGAGTTGGTTCAAATGATTCGAGAAAGCACACGAGCCCTCCAATCTGCATTGCGCCGCAAGGGTCTTGTGGGTCCCGTCATGCAAGACGACGTAAATTCGTATTTTTGTTCAAGAAAGAAGATGAACAAGTGCATAGACAAGGGCCTCAAGGCACTCAAGAGTTTGGAAAATAAAAACGGATCAAATGATGTGTCGATGAGCGATTGGGCGACGATCAACGTCTTCAAGAGCACTTTGGTTTTCTTGTCAATGCCGGCGGGAAAATCGTGCGGCTGGAATTTGATCTCCAGGCTGATGATTGCAAAATCTATGGACAGGGAAAATAACCTAGGTGTTATTAGTGAGGTTGGGTTAGTAGATAGTGTGTTGTGTGGGCTTAGAAATGGGGATTCGAAGGCTATTGATGTGAAAATGGTGCAGAAGAGTTTACAATATCTTGATGATTGTGTTGAAGGGATTGAGGCAGCTCTGGAGAGATTGTTTAGGCAATTGTTGCAAAATAGAGTCACCCTTCTTAACATTGTTACAAATCTTTGAGATTATATACATGAAGTCTGTAAACAGGGTTTTTGGGAACCAGAAATTCTGTATTGTATGATGTATTGACATAGTACTACACAGTTATTATATTCATTCGAAAATTAATTGTCCAAATTTTTGTCTTTCTTTTCTTCTTTTCTATATTTTAATTTCTTCTCTAAGGTTTAATGAAATAACATTTGTCTAACCTAATAACCTCGACATGATTCAGCAATTTGGCAAGTATAAGTTATATTGATTGGCTCTACGTCACGTGAACTGGCTTCCTGCTTCCGACACTCAAGTCATTTACGTACAACACAAAGAGTTCTCAGTGCCATTGCCCACGTCAGAACAATGAGAAGGTGATTAGGTTTTAAACATAATTGCCGGAGGCTTTTTACATAGAAATAGATGACGTCTTCTCCAAGCCTTCGGATTATGACTAATATCTCACCAAGTGTGGGTGAGATTTCTCCAAGATACGCACGGATCCACTATTCTTGTTATACTCAAGAATCAAGAAGTCTCGTTCATACAAAACTATATGCCTCTATAGGATCGATCATCTCGACTGATGGTGATCTATTCGTTATTTAAACATTTTGGGAGAGCATGTAGAGTACGCAAAATGTGTTCAAAGACATAAATTAAAAATAGAAGTAACAAATAAACAAAATGTCTTGGGAAAGCGTCCTACTATCTCTCTTAGAGCTCTTTCATTAGTAAATCGGTTGCGCGCACATTGTATAGTTTGGACTTACAAGAATAGGACTCTCTCCTAATCCTACCAACACTATACCTGAAACTACTAACTACTTCCTTGGCCATAACGCGGACTTCAAAATAGCTATCCAGATCCCTCATAGCCCGCAAAGTACTTAATTATCTAAATACCCAATGAGTTTTTGAGTAAAGAACAAGAAGAACTCTATAGTGATGGAGTGATGTAAGAACACAAAATTGAATCGCTAGAAATCTAAACAAAGAACAATGCAAAGTAAAACTCACGAACTCTCAAAGACACTCTTGAACATGAAACTCAATAGTAAACTAAATTGTAGCAACCATATCTCTTGGTCCTTGTGTATGCATACATACAAACTCCAAAATGGTAAGAAGTCTTCACATTGCAATGTCTTAGACATCCTTGCATGTGGAATAGAATTCCTTCCAAATTGGTTCAGCTTCTTCGAATTTAGATCTCCATAATCTTTTTCCAATATTTGCGCAAGAACATTGTTTACCAGTTTTATAGATACTTCAAATCTTGTCCAAGATATTCAATATGTCGATCTCGATCTTGTCCAAGTTAAATATGAAATCCTCAAACATAATCGGTAGGGATGTTAATAAAACCCGCAGGGTCGGGTTACCCGCATTTTTGGGTCAGGTAAACCCGGTATAATCGGGTTTCGGGTTGGGTTCGGGTAGAATCATGCTACCCGAACACCGGGTCAGGTCGGGTTCGGGTTCGGGTATTGTATAAAAACCCATTACCCGACCCGATTACCTTACCCGTTTACCTGCAACATTGAATCACACACACACACACACACACACACACACACTCACACACACATATATATGTATATATATGTCATATGATAAATATAAATTTAATTATTTATTATAATTTTGGTTAATGGTTTAAATATTATTTTATTTTTCTGATTTTTTTTTATCAAATTTTCTTTTAGTTGTACAATATAAAATTTAAATATTTAATTTTTAAATGTTATATTATTAACCAGACTATAAAAAATAAATAATTATATCTCAATATTTATTCCAAATACAATATAGAATTTTTTTATAGTCATTTTATTGTCAACTTAGTTAATATATTGTTAGTTACATTATATTTAATTGTGAAATTATTTTACTTATTTTTTATACATGAAACGGGTCGGGTTGAAATGGGACCGGATAAAACCCCAATCTAAGAAATCGAGTTACCCGTTTACCCGATGAAGACCCGATAACCCGTTCGGTAAAACCCAACCAGAACCCGAAGTTCACTAACCGGGTAACGGGTCGGGTAAATTGCATGCGGGTCGGGTTTGAGTTTGCCAAAACCCGCAACCCGAACCCGACCCGTTTACATCCCTAATAATCGGCTTCTTCTTCCTTTAAGTGCACGGCTCAACTTTTACCTACAAGAAATAGAAAACATATTATGGCAATATTGACAACGCGATAAATTTAAATTTATAAAGTTTTCCTCAACAAACCTCTACTAACTAGTAATAGCGGCGAGTAAGGGTCGATTCCATTAGGAGCAGGAATTAAATTGTGGCAATCTCGTATTATTTGAATTAAACTACAAAAGCAATAAAAAGAGAGATTGTTTTTATAAAAATAAAAATAGAAGTCATAAATGAGAAAAGTCCAATTTTCGGTTTAGTTATTACCCAATCTAAATATACCGTTAATTAATTGTGACGCTTTCTTTAAATTGCTAATGAATTACCAACCCTAACTAACAACAAGCTCTGTTAACCGAATTCTCCCTTACCGAATATTTAATTGAAATAAGCTCTTCGACTAAACTAACTAGTAGACAACCTAGAATAATGTCACGTCCCGCTTCACCGCACGCATCTTTTGAGAAATAAGGGCGTGACAATAAGCTCTCTAGATTTAATTCACCAACAACATTAATTCATAGGAAAATAGATCAGTCTAAGAAACGGACGCAAAAGCTCGGACCGTTTAACTTATGTTCACGCTACCCTAGTGATGCACGACCCCTATAGTTTACTAGTAACGAAACAAGAATAATAACAATTACGGATTAAAGCCTCGTCTCTAGCAAGAACATTCATTCAACTTAGCTGGCCGAACTAAATCAAACACCATAATTCATAAACATTATACACAGATAACATGAATCAACTCATGAACAAAAAATAAATACGGCGTCTAGATTAATCAATAATAAATAAAGATAATTCAATTTATACACAAATCGAAATTAGGGTTTTGTCTGTTTTCTATCCGTGCGCTCTTTTTTATGCTCCTTTTGCTTTTGTCTGTTTTTCTCCCCTTTCTTCCGTCTCCGTGCGTTTTACTCTTCTTGGGCTTTTTATTTCCGGGACAAATAATTCCTCTCCAAAATTCAAGTCCACCCAAACTTGTTCTCATTTTCCAGCCACCCCAGACACTCCCCATGACTAAAAGTCTCCACCACTAAACAATTCTTCATTGCCCAAATGCTGACCCATTCATGGTCCAACTAGCTCAAATTGTTGGGCCAAGTTAAATATGTAAACTTAGCCCAAATGAAGCTTTCAACAAATTATAATCATAGCCTTAATTAGTTTGGAATTTGGATCCTTGATAATCTATCGCGTCAACTTCTTTCCATTGCTTCACGTTTATGAAATACTCCAAACTCCTAAAAAATAATATATAAAACATCAAAACAAATAAATCTATCCAAATAATAAATAAGTCAACAAATATAAACGTGTGAATAAATTAAATATATATAAATACACTATTAAATATATAAAACGCGCGCATTTTTCGACCTATGATCTCATCACACATTTGATTTGTATGGTATATATAAGTGCCCTCATCACAGGGGGGTCGTATGAGATATCATGGACATATATAGTTTTTGCGGTTTTCATTTCAGATTCCACTTTCAACGATTTTTCTGGCATTTTTCTGTAACAACTAACAAAAAATATAAATAAATAAAAATATACCTCCATCATAGTTAAATGAAAATCTATCAAACATGCAGAATCCGAAACAAAATTATATCCAGACCTATAAAGGAACAACTCTCGTCACTCTATTTGAGTATGGTTGAATCTTCCTAAAATCTTATCTCGGCCAAAAGTATACTACATGACTTATCCTTGTTCGTCTTCTTAGTAATCTTAATCATCAATTCATCAACTTTCTCGATCTATCATATCGAGCTAACTCCCGAGCAGGTAGTTATATCATATTTAACTATTAATAAAAAATAGTTAAGTTACGTTAAGAATTGAATGAGACATGGGAACTGATAACACGAGATGAATGAGCTAAATATAGAATGTAATAAAATCAAGAAAACTCCTGACATGAAAGAGTTGAGTCAATTGTCGGTTGTTTTGCTTGTACAGAAGAAGTTAAATAAAGTCCTATTTCTCTTTACAATATAGAAACTCCTTTACGCTTAGTTTATGAGCACAACTCACTAAAAATAAGCGAGAAATTATTTGGAAAGAAGAAAAATCGCATTCTAGTTAGTTTTATTTTAGATAATCGATCGTAACACAAGTAAATATAGAGGTACACAAAATAAGGTTATTTGTGGGCGTAATTAAACATATTTCTATATCACTGACCATTTTAACTTGAACGTCTAAACTTCAATAGATGACTGTGATGATAAGATAATCTAGTATTTGGACATTTTGGTACTAATAATACGGATCATAAATTCGTATTGAGGAAAAATAACATTCACGTACACGATCACATGCCCCGGCCCACAAAAGATGCTGATGACGTTCAATCATTTATCTAGGCATATGGCGGGTAATTAGGTCTGTAGACGGGTCGGGGAATTGCTGATATGCGACGAAACAAATTCTCTATTCTCGGACAAGGCATGACGGACTATTATAATTGTTCCAAACGTTGGGGTAAGATTTTGATTAAAAAAAAAAAGCCTTGTCTGAGCATCTTTGTTGAGTAGCCCAATGGAACATTATTAATGGGTTATTAAATGTGGGTTTTGTAAGAGAACACCTAACTTATGTCCAGACATTTGGGCCAGAGTAGGACAAAACAATCAAATCCCTCACTTGAGATAAATTAGGAAGAATTACAACACCTTCAAATCTTACTTTATTTGTATAATTATAATTTTTCTAATTATAAATGTACAAACTTTTATACCTAAAAATACATTATGTTATACACTATGCCAAAAAAGCTTCAAATAACTCTTTTGACATAACAAATTTTTAGATAAGTGGTATAAAAAGCGTAACCCTTAGATAGAATTTAATTTAACAAGCGATATAAGAAGAGTAAAAATACACACCACTCATTTTTTATATGAAGGAGTGTTCCAGTCATAGGGATTCACTCAATGTCCGGATGAGCACTATGTGTAAACTAAGCGTAGTGGGAACATGGTGGCGTTTCTTGTACTGTACGTAAATGATATACTCCTAATCGGAAATGATATGAGTGAGTTGTCAGACGTAAAAGTATGATTGTGTGAGCAGTTTGATATGAAGGATTTGGGTGAGGCAGGACAAATTCATGGTATTAGGGTCATTCGAGACCGTAAGAAGGGAATGTTGTGTCTATCCCAATCTTCATACATAGATACTGTCTTGGTCAGGTTCAGCGCAAAACTCTAAGAAAGGGTTCTTATCTTTTCGACATGGAGTCTGTCTAAAGGGATGTCTCCCAAGATACCTCAAGAGATAGAGGACATGAAGGTAGTTCATTATGCTTCGGCAATAAGAAGCCTCATATATGCAATGTTGTGCACAAGGCCCGATATCAGCTACATTGTTGGCGTGGTAGCTAGATATTAAAGTAATCCAGGCCCGGGACATTGGTCTGTGGTGAAACGTATACTCAAGTACCTGATAAGGACTAAGGATTATATGTTAGTTTACCGTGCAGAAAGCTTGCTACTGCTAGGTTACACCGATTCTGACTTCCAATCAGACTGGGATGAAATTAAATCTACCCCACGTTATGTGTTTACAATGGGAGGTGCAACCATTTCATGGGGGAGTGCCAAACAGAAATACGTGGCAGACTCCACCATGAAATTGAGTATGTCGCAGCTTCAGAAGTAGCGAAAGAGATAGTATGACTCATAAATTTTTTGTGGACTTAGATCTGATTCCGAGTTTACCACAAGCTGTCACAGCTTACTGTGATAATAGTGGTGCAGTAGCAAATTCAAGAGAACCACGAGCCCACAAGTCCAGTAAACATATAGAGCGCAAATACCTCCTGATACGAGATATTGTAGGGAGAAAAGACATCGAGGTTTCCAAGATTGCATCAGAGGACAACCTAGTTGATCCTTTCACGAAGAGTCTGTCGGGAAAGGTCTTCGCCAGACTCGTGGAAGGAATGACAGTCAGATGTGTGGTGCCAGGATCGACATAGGGCTTTTAGAATAAGGATTTAAATGATGTACACTAGAAAAGTGGAAGCTTTAAGTATCAATGAGAGAATGTTAGTGTATATACTTAAAGCTTGTCTTTGGATGTTATTTTCACTATTTATGTTGAATGAGATTTCGTGTTTGATTAAAAAAAGTTGTACTTGTTTTATTGTTTTGCACTTAGATAAATGCTACATCACAGATAGACAAGAGATCATTTATCAGCCACTTGCGAAACCTAAAGAAGTTGGTTCACAACTTAGCTAGATGGAAATTGAATAAGCCATCAGAACGGTTGTAGTGTTAACGGTACAGTTGTGGTGAGTTGGAATTGGCGGTTTATGATTGGGGGTCGTAGTACTGCTGGGATCGGATGCCGCTTCTGGCTTGTGCTCGGCTGTTTAGTCGTTTCAACCGCTCCGGGCTAGGAAGAAGGGTTTGCTGTTTCAGGCGGGCTGAATCGGTGAAGCCAAGCCGTGTAGGTTTCTTCACGTGATTGGAGTGCGGCTCAGCTCTTCGATTAGTTCAGGGGTGCGGGTACTCGTCTTGTTAGGCTTTTCGCTGTGGCGGACGGTTGTTTTCGTGCTCGGGAGCCGTCGTTGGGATTGGTTTGTCTGCCGTCAATCTAGATTTATCTGGCGGGGGAGGCTGTATGTTTATGTTTCTTTATTAGCTGTTTGGTTGTGTTAGGTTGTGTTTCAGTTCTTAATTTCTTTAGGATTGTTGTGTTTTTGGTTTGGGCTGTTTGGCCTCTGTGAACCCGAGTGTCACCTTATTATCCCATTGGGATCCGACACTCGGGTATTACTCTGTTGGGGTCCTTTTAGTTATTGTTAGTTGTTTTAGTCGTTTTAGTTGGTTAGTTTTAGTTGCGAGTTTTATTCTAGCGTTGCTAGTCGGGACTCTAGGCGGTCTTCTGACCTGTCCTCCCACTTTTACAGTTGTTGACTGTTGTATATTCAGTTGTTGGCTGTTGTGTATTCGCACATTTGTGCATTTTGATTTATAGGGAAAAAAAAAAAAGAACAAACAAGATAAACAAACGTGTACCAATATTATTCTTTGGTTGAACCTTTTTTGTTAAAAAAACTGCCTTCGTCTCTACACAATGAAATTTTCAATTTGTTTATCAGATTATAAAATAAAATGAATTCTTTAGATTGTGTAAAATGCAGTGTTCTGAAAACCGGACCGGACCGACCGGTTCGACCGGGAACCAGTCAATTCAACGGTTCGGTTCTCTATAAAACCGGATGTCAGCAAAACCGGTCAAAACCTGATCAATATCCGGTTCAATCGGTCAAAACCGGATAAAATCAGCCAGAAACCGGAACGGTTCAACCAGTCAGTTTTTTTTGGTAATGCTGAGCTAATAGATTCTAAGAGATATATATGCAACTAACCTATTTGCTTGACCGATGTGGGACAAGTGGGTAGTAAATTACCACTGCTATGCCTTGTCAAGCGTGAGTGTAAATTTGTGTTGTATCTTATTATTTTATTGATTTAACATGGGAGTGGAAGAAATTTTTTTTTTTTCACATTTTTATCTTTTATTGTTTAATTTATATATGATTGGACTAATCTTTTAAAAAATAAGTAAACTATATTTAATATTTATAAATATTATATATTTTAAAACATCAATAAATTAAATAACTTAAAATTATGTTAATTATATTTATGAAATATTATATATATATTTAAAAATATCAATAAATTAAATAACGGTCCAACCGGTTCAACCATTGATCGGACCAGTAACCATTGAATCGGTAGGTTGACCGGTTCAATGACCGGTCCGGGTTTTCAGAACATTGGTAAAATGTCACCAATGATTTGGGCTTAGGCAGAGACCACACAACTAAGCATGTTCGCCCCATTATGCTCACACTATCTTACTTAAAATTTTGTATGAATGCCACGTTATACACCTAAATTTCGATTAATATTTCCTAGTGTTGCCACCTCCAATCAAATTATATTAAATTAATACCATGAAAATAACTGCCTGTATGATGGTGATGAAACTAAACAAACTCTTCATTTATTTACACGATTTTTTCTATTTATTATATATATTTTTTCGTTTTTTAAAGTATGGGGCAATATAGAATCAATTTGAGGGAACAGAATACGTCCCTATAAATATGTCCNTAAATTGCGAAAAAAGCAAAATGGCAACCCAACCAAACCATTTTCGGTCTATCAGCTTCCCTTCAAGATCATCAAAATCCAAGAATTTTCAATCCCACATACAAAACCTCAAATCTCTTGAAACTAACCTTAACTCGGAAGCCATTCAGTCTGCACTTCTAGACCTTGCCGAATTACACAACTCCGTACAAGAAGCACTTGCCCAATCTCAAAATTCCCAAAAAACAATTATTTTTCACCAAAACACAAACTCCTCGATCGAACAATCTCTTTCGGCCTCAGTCGATTTTCTCGACGTTTGCAGCAGCATTCGGGACCTCACGCAGATGATTAGAGAAAACGTTCAGGCCCTTCAATCTGCTATACGAAGGAAGGGACTCGATTTTTCCAACATCGAAAACGAGATGAATTCATATTCCTCTTTTAGAAAGAGGGCTAACAAATTCGCGGCGAAAACTATTAAACCACTTAAGAATATGGAAAACAAGAACGGGTCGAATCTTTCTTCCCCAGTTGATGAAAACGGCAGTTTCGCTGGGGCTTTAAGTGAATTGAGTGGCCTGACGATAGCAATTTTGAAGAGCACTCTGGTTTTCTTGTCCTGTCCAGCTGGCAAATCCGGCGGCTGGAATTTGATTTCCAGGCTCGTGGACAGGGATTATAGTCATAATAATCGTGGTTTTATTAGCGAGGTTAGGCGTGTAGATTCATTGTTGAGTGCGGTTAGAAGTGGAGATTCTAAGATCTTTGACGTGAATATGGTGCTTATGAGTTTACAAAATCTTGATGAATGTGTGGAGGGGATTGAGGCAGGGATGCAGAGATTGTTTAGGCAATTGTTGCAAAATAGGGTCACACTTCTTAATTTTGTTACCGATCATTGAGATTGAAAATTAAATAATCTGTGATCAATTAACGATTATGAGAAACAAAATTTGTACTATGTTATGAATTGTTAAAGTTGTCGACTTGTTGAAAATTTGTGTGCTACCAAATGTTATGAAAATTTGGAATAATTAATTATTGTCATGGTCATATCCATATAAGGCATGGGTTGGGCTGAAGTCTAATTATTATAGTTCTACTCTTATAAACCAATTTACTAATCATTAAAATAATTCACTTATCTATTAAGTTTATAGACTACTGACACCATTCTAATAAAATATTATATATTGGTGATCCACCCTTTTCACTAGGCATAAACCCACAAAACACCACTATACACTAAACTCTAATCAAATAAATTAGCCACGGCCATGTCCCTCCTTTGAACACACAAAAACATTGAATTTTGAAGCAAAAAAAACCTATTCAACAAGAAAGAGACTACTCTCGAGAAGACAATTTAATTTCTTTTTTAATAGTAAGTTATATTTTTAAACTCCATATTAGTTGAATTATTTAGGGTTCTAATAGTAATTGCTAGGATTATTTCGTTGCAATTCTTGTTTTTAACATACCAAATTTCGTTAGATAGTTACATTTTTAACAAATATGTATACTTTTATATAAAATGATCATCCTTTCAATAACTAACATAAATAAAAATAAATTATTTCTTATTATATATTTGTATTCAATAAATATAACCCATACGACCACTTAACCTGCTTCAACTTCAAAAACAATTAAGTGTTTCACATTACCATAATCTTTAAATTAAAAAACAAAACCATAATAAGATTATGCACACATGTAAACACCTACAAGATTATTTGAAAATGGTCGAGTAAAACGTCACCAAGATTATTTGTACACCCACGCTCGATCACTGCTCCTCCTGTTGCCACATATTGTGAACAATTTAAATATACCATAAAAAAATTGCTTGGTTTGATGGTGAACAACCAACCAACAAACTCAATTTTAAATTTTATTAAGGAACGAAAAGGCATGGGCACCCACATGAAAAAATCCATTCCCAGGGTTAGATTATGTCATCATGAAATGAGGGCGAAAATACACGCAGTAATCTCTGGTCGGAGTTCTAGTTGGCGAGCGACCTTCCTCTGGCCAGAGACTGGCCACTTAGCGTCCTTTCAGTCGCCTCAACCATGGCTCGGGCTGCACACACAAAGCGACTTCGTAACAACAGCATCCATAGTTGCCTTCAGCTGCTGGATGACAGTCACTTGATGCCTGACAGTGCGTCGCACTTGCACCTACGACCGAATCGCGTGCTAGGGTTGTCTAGCAACGTTAGGGGGGTGATTGGATATGAATTCAACTAGTAAAAAATTAGTTTTTTTTAACTATAGTTAAGTTTGAAAAAAAGTAGTATGACTAGTTGTTAGTGGAGATATTAAAATAATATTTAAGTTAAAATAATTAAAGTTGATTTGATGTAAAAGTAGGAGAAAATGATTGAAAGTGATGGTTAGTTAATATTATGTGAGCATGTGAATAGTGAATTAAAGTTGATGTGATGTATAATAATGATTGTTTGATAATATTTAATTATATTGATAATATTGGAGATAGTGGAGTTGAGTTAAATTTGAATTTTGAGTTAGATATTTACTGTACAAATTATAAACAATCACGCCCTAGATCTCTCATGGCTGCTTGGACTGACCGCCACTTACAGTTTTTTGGGTATTAATTATTATTTTTTTTTAAAGTAATTGAGGTTGTTTTGAAATTGATTGATGGTATTTGTTTTGTGACGGTGGTGTTGTGTAATATTATTTGCTTTTATGTGTTGTGGCAGGTTTCTGTCAAGTTATCATTATTCTGTTTTGTGCTGATTTTTACATTGTTTGCGTCATTTGTGTTGTTTTCTAAACGAGTTCAAATTTTCTTGTTGTTTTTTAAGTACTTTATTATGTTTTTATTAGTGTCAAGAGACAAACCCTTAAGTTGTTATGGTATTTGTTTTGAACATTGTCAATAATGTATTCTTTATTTTTTTGTATATTGAAAGGAAGTCATGAGTGGATCGGTTGCCGTCAAATTTATGCACACAGTGTTATGCGATCATGAAAAGAAAGTGATAAAAGTTGACAAATCCAAATTTATAAGTTCTCTCATTATTTATGCAAGAGTATTAGAAAGCTAATGCAATATATATTGACTAAATGATTTGTGGCTAACATATAACCACATTAGTATGGGATACCATAACGAGACGACTTGACTCGAGAAACAAGCGTACTGAACCGAGTGAATTTGTAGGTCGAACGGAGATCGAAAGAGCCACATATGGAAGAGTGCTCAAGTTGATTAGGACGTCACAGGTCCAAAGAAGCATCGACAGGTCGAGCGAGCTAGGGCCCTCAGATGACCTGGTGGAAACTCGACCTGAAGGTATGACTAGTCGATGGATCGACCAGAAGGGCAGAGCATACAAGCTTAGCACAAAAGGTACTCTATCTCGAGGCGCATCAAGATTAGACCGCCTAATAAAATAGACTAATGGGTACGAAGGAATATTAAGATAAAAACCATACGTAGATAAAAGAACTGCACGTGGATAGGGCTACGTGGCCTAACAGAATTGGGCAATTCCGACGGTACAAACGGGCAGCTCAGGCAGCTCATTCGGGCAGTCTTGGATAACAAGGTAACACCCCTATAGAAAGGGGTGAGGTATGTTCTACATTCTCTACACACTCTATACTTACAGATATTTATATCTATTTTTCATCGTCTTCATCACTGTGAACTGACTTGATCGTCGGAGTGCTAACGCCGGGAACCTCTCTCGGCCCATTTTGCAGGAATACGAACAGGTAGGAATATAGATCCAGGTCGTGCGAGCCAGACAGAGATCTTTTGCACACCATTTTGGCGTCGCCAGTGGGATATCGTTCAAAAATTCATCAAAACACCATAGCTATAGCGAACGAAGCTCCTAAGAAGAAATCAAAGAATACTTTTGACGATGCGTGGACCACCACACGTCCGCTCGGAGCAAGTCCACCGTCGAGCTTCTCCGGACCATTTCACAACACGATGACCCCAATGCCTAACCCTATGGGCATAAAGAGCTCATCAGCAGCCCTTTGTTACAGTTGGAGACCCGAACAACTAGAAAGAGGTCAGATTGGGTACGGAGATCGTGGTTCAACCCCAAACGCAACCATATCTTGGTGCGGTCATGCCGATAAGACCACCAAGGAGTGCGGTCGAGCCAGCATGTCAACAACTTGTTACCGTGAAGAAGGCAGAGTTGAGAAAAATGATAGCCTATGCGATGGCGTCCGAGTGCACACAACAACAAATGTCCAAAGTGGTCACTGTTACCGCGACGACCAAAGGATATAGAAGTTGGAATTTCGAGCAACACAGGTGGAGGATCACGTCGTGACCTCATGGTGGAGAAAATGACAGAACAACTGAAGGAGCTACAGGCTAAGAGAAGAATGTGGAGGTCTCCCACTTTGCTCAGAGGATCTTGGATGCCACCTGCCAAGTAGATTTTGAGAGCTCAATCACATATGACGGATCTACGGATCCAACTCGACACTTGAGGTCTTCAAGGAACCCACAAAAAACCCACAGGATAGGAACAGTCACCACAATTAAATAACTAATCACTAAGTTAATTTTGACAGTTAAATCGGCATAATAACGAGAAAAACAGATAATTGTGGAATAAAGTATTCACTGGGCCTATTTTAAGACTACCATAGGTGGGCAGTTATAGATTTTGGCCCAAAAGCAAGGAGATTGGACAAATCTGCCTTTTTGTTAACCCATCCAAAGAAAGCCCAATTAGTCATGCTCAACTTACAAGGCCCAACGAGTTGCAAGTAGTTTTGACTGCAATGAGTTGAGCAGATCTTGATCCAGCTCAAATCTACATCATTGGGCACGTTCATGAACTTTTTATTAGCTTTTTAAAAAGACTGTATGATACAAGTGTTAGAATTAAATTACTCATTTAATCACATCTAGACAATCTCCAATTAAAAATTCATTCTTAAATTTAAAATGTACCAATTGTCATATCAAATTATAAATCTACCCTACACCTTTTTATCCATTCTTAAATTCAAAAACATTCCAAACATATTCTCTTCCACGTCAATTTTTGTAAATTTTCAATGCTATTGCACATATTTGATAACTTTATAAATTCTATCTTATTAATATTTTATATTCAATAAAAACCTGTAACAAAATTAATTATAATTTGAAAATGTGTACGCATAAGATTATTGAAATAAATATTTATTAAATAGAAAAAATTACATTAGTTTTGTGGCTTATGATTTATTTTATTTATGTTATTTTTATATTTTCAACAATAGTTGGTAATTTTCATGTCTTTAAGAAGTTTGAGAGTATCTCACCAAATTTTATTATTATTGTATTGAATGCTATATATCCAATTTATTTTTGGTAATTATATAATCTTATATATATATATATATAGGGATTGGTTCCAGTGCATCCGCTTATTTAAAGTGAGGACGTGAGACTCATTCATAGCCACAAGATTTGGATCTTGATTTAAATAATAATTCTTTATTTTTATTATTTAATTTATTATTTTTAATTATTTAAATATTATTATATTGACTCCGGCGTTGACCGTTGACTCCAGCGTTGACTTCCGGCGAGAATCGCTGACTTCCAGCGTTGGCCGTTGACTTTCAGCTTTGACCCGTTGACCTTAGTATGCATCATGTATGAAAAAATAATTAAAGTCAACTAACCTTACAAACTGAATACAACTAAACAATGCAAATAAAAACAACTAACCTTGCAACAAGATAGAATTAACTTTGCAACTGCAGATAACTAATCTTGCAACTAGAGAAAACTAACATTGCAACTAGACAGAACTAACCTTGCAACCAAAGACAACTAACCTTGCAACTAAAGACAACTAAGCAACCAAAGACAACTAACCTTGCAATCAAAGACAACTAACCTTGCAACTATAGATAAATAACCTTGCAAACTGAATACAACTAAACATTGCAAATAAAAACAACTAACCCTGCAACATTTTTACAATAACTTTGCAACATATTTACACTAACTTTGCCTCACCATATTTACTTCATACACAATACATGTTATGGTCAACGGGTCAACGCCGGAAGTCAACGGGCAACGCCGAAAATCAACGGTCAACGCCAGAGTCAACGGTCAACGCCGAAGTCAATTAATAATTATTTTTATTATTTAATTAATGTATATTTTAATTGATTAACATAAATTCTTGATCCAGACAAAATGAGTGGCTAAGATTAAGTCTTACGTACTCATTTGAAAGAGTGGTCTCATTGGATCCACCTCATATATATATATATATATATATATAAAGATATCGAATCCACACCATCATAATTTTGGTAATTTAAAATATCAAACAAATTTGAAATTGTAAAATGCAAACATAATTGAAGTGTTTCTTAATACAAAAATGCTAAAAAAATGCATATTTGTATATTCTCATGAAATAACTGACCAAAATGATGTACGAAAAAATGTATGTGATTATCTACGATACAAAAACATGTTTGCATTTCTGGAAGAGTAGTCAAATACGAATTTGCATAGATTATTTCATCCATTTTGTATTTGAGTTGGAAATTCACATACGATTGAGAAGCCCAGCAATACTATTTTTGTAAAAAAAAATATATATTTTCGTAAACAATATGTCAAAGAAAAATTACTACGTCAAAGGAATACGAGAAATTTGGTGTTGGTGTAATTATTTCTTGTGATTCTTACTATATTATTAGTAATAATATTATTACGGTTTCATTGAAAAAAATAATATTATTAGTAATAATATTATTTCTTGTGGAAATGAAATGCTATGATTTTTTTAACCTTTTTACTCAATATGAATACAGATTAAAGTTTAGTTGACTATGAAATTAGCTTGGCACACCGGCCACGATGATATTGCTTGTCACACCGTCCAAACTTGACTTTTTAGATACAAATTAAATAAAAACACACATAAAAATGGATCTTTGTAAACATATTGCTAAAAAACCTGGGTGGCTATATGTCAAAATGATATGATTTTGTTACGCACCGCCTACTAAATTCATGTGAGATTCCGTTTGTTTTGACGGATTTGAAATATGTTGATTTCAAAATTTTTGAAATATTTTTTTTTTATTTGCACACTTCTTGAATGGATATGGTGAAAATATTATAAATAAATTGTCTAGCTCGCATCGATAGTGTTGACTCACGGTAGTGATGAACCTAAATAATCGCGGACGACATGGTCGTCAGTAGTGATAAACAGTAGATTTCAAATGACTAGATTTGATGAGTCATTTCAAATCCTTCAAAATAATGACTAAAAGACATGTAGCATGAATTTGAAATCCTCCAACTTATATTATCATCCCAACATGAATGAACATTTGAACTTGTAAATTTGAAATCTATGGATTTCAAATCCCTCAAAACAAACGGAGAAAGTAACGAGGTATGATATTTTGTCGATGAAATTCAATGATTTTTAAGCTTGCACAGAAAGAAATATTTTTTTTTTAAATTTTTTCTTTTACCAAATTCCCGTTTCTTTTCAAAAAGGTTGACCATACTTATTAGATCATCTAAACTTCTAAAGGCAATTGTAATATTTCATTAGAAAGATGAAATTTGCACTAATATAATATAGCATCATTTTTGTTATGTTAATGTGTACCATGTAAATATGGGTCAACCGTAAACATGATTGCGTATATTGAGTGGGCCCGATATCCCTTTCCTAGGAAGTAATCTTAAAAATGTGCAACAAAATCGCTATCCACAATCTAAAACTAATCTGACTCACCTCTGACGCCCTATCTATCCACTTATGACTCACCCCTGACTCAGCGTCATCCAAACTACAGTCTTAATACTTTCTATATAAACCCCACCTCCCTCAGTCTACCCAATGTACGTTTTCCACATCTTTTAAGAGCGCATAAAATTCCAGCAAAAACAAATTATAATTGCGAATTTAGTTCAGTAATATAAGAAAAAAAAAAAATGGCAACTCAAGTGAAGGCTCTCGGTTGGGGCGCAACAGACTCGACGGGCGTTCTCTCTCCTCTTGAGTTCACCCGGCGGGCCACCGGCAGCCGCGACGTCCAATTCAAAGTCCTCTATTGTGGCGTCTGCCACTCAGATCTCCACCTCGTCAAAAACGATTGGGGATTCGCCAAGTACCCAATGATCCCCGGCCACGAGATCGTCGGCGTTGTCACCGAGGTCGGATCCGAAGTCGACAAATTCAAGGTCGGCGACAAGGTCGCCGTCGGCGTCATGGTCGGATCGTGCCGTAATTGCGACCAGTGCGAGAGCAATCTCGAGAACTACTGTCCGGAGAAGCTGGACACCTACAATGGCGTCCAGGCCGACGGATCCATAACCTACGGCGGCTATTCAGATCTGATGGTCGCCGACGAGGGCTTCGTCATCCGCTGGCCGGAGAATTTCCCCATGGACCGCGGCGCCCCGCTGGTGTGCGCCGGGATCACAACCTACAGCCCACTGAAGTATTACGGGCTGGACAAGCCGGGCCTCCACGTGGGGGTTGCCGGGCTAGGCGGGCTGGGCCACGTGGCGGTCAAGTTCCTCAAGGCCTTCGGCGCCAAGGTGACTGTGATGGACATCGCGCCGGAGAAGAAGGCGTACGCCCTTGAAACTCTGGGCGCCGATCAATTCCTGTTGAGCCACGAGCTGGAGTCGGCTAAGGGGACTCTGGACGGAATCCTCGACTGTGTTTCGGCTTTTCACTCGATTCAGGCTTATTTGAGCCTTTTGAAGCCGCACGGGAAGCTGGTGGTGGTGGGGTTGCCGGAGAGGCCCCTGGAGCTGCCGATGTTCTCGCTGGCGACGGAGAGGAAGATGATTGGTGGGAGCATGATTGGGGGGATTAAGGAGACTCAGGAGATGATTGACTTTGCAGCTAAGCATAATATACTGCCTGATGTTGAGATTATATCGATGGATTATATCAATACGGCCATGGAGCGACTGGCGAAAGCCGATGTCAAGTACAGATTTGTGATTGATGTGGGGAATTCTCTAAAAGCCGCCGAGTGATTTCGATCCGGCTAGAGACAATTACTCACCTATTTTTCAATTTTTATTTGTCCTTTTCATTTTTTTTACCTTTTTATATTGTAATTAATAATGCTATTAGGACTCGGGATTTATTTTACATTTGAAAAATACTATCATTACCGTTTCGTTATTATTTCATGCTCCAATGATTAATTTTTATTTGTTCATTATTTGGTTATTTTTGTGGATGTTAGTTTGTGATACAAAAAGGGTAAACACGAGAATATATTAGGTTCAATATCCATATCTATCCAAATTAAAGTCAAACTCGAGTTTTACCACCACCGCCATTTAAAAGTTAAGGTACACAACAAATCATGAGGTTGTCTTACAAGTTTTACTGAAGGGTTTAAAAAATGTAAAATAGGTAAAATTGACAACCGAATCGAAAATGGGAGGGAAAAATAATTTGGAGCCAAGGCGATTATAGGCCTTTATTTTTATTTTATTTTTAGAGGGTAGGGATGCAATGATTTATCACTGCCTAATCCATTGGTTAAAGAGGGTTAATAGAGGCAGTAAAGATAGATTAATATTCTATCGTTAAGTTACATTCGGTTTACTAATATGGAATTAAATTGCTTAAATATAAAATAATTATAATTATAAAATTATGAACCAATATGTTCAAATGCGGTTCATACGATGTCCTCCTACCATTGGATTAACATTTGGACAATCACAAATCGTACAAATAAATTTTTAAAAAATTAAGATATACTTTAATTTTGTTATTAATAACAAAATAATAATTTGATATGGAAATCTCATAATTTAAAGAATTAATATTTATTTTCTCTCATTATAAATATGTACTATAAAATATATAATATATATATTATTAAAACATTAAGACCAAAAATTAAAATAAAAGTATATGCATATACTAGATTTTGGCTAACCAAGTTGTCTGCTTGCTTGAGACATGACTGAGTCAATCAGATCAATTTAGGTTTTGAGTAAGCTTATCGCAAAGTAATTCAAAACTTTATCGGGATTTGGTTGACTAGTTGGAATGAGAGCATGCACACAATGCATTTTTTGTTAAATTCTAATTTCTAATTCAGAACAACTATAATTTTTTTTGAATTTAATTATATAAAATTAACTAATTAATAAAAATCTTTTTAATCACACATAACGTGTATTTTACTGCAATGAATAAAAAAACATATCATTGCATAATATCTATTAATATTGACTTTTTGTAAGAAATTATGACTTTTAATTATTAGACAACATAATAGCAATATTTATTTATTTATTTTTACATAATTTTGACTTGTGAGAACTTCTTTAGTATAATCGGCTGATGTTGGGTGGTTTTAGAAGTAGCCAAAACCAATTAACTCCAAATATTGGCCGACCGGGTTTTATGTTGACTCGTTGAAAGGCGGTCCATCTGAACCTCCTTGCTCGACCGAGTTCCTCCACAGCCTATATCTCACTCCAAGCTTATCATATGGCACAGGCCAATTCCACACATTTGCGCCATTTAGCATGCGCTCCTGTTGACCCAATACTATCCTTAAATCCTCATTCAGGACCTGTTAATTTGGTCAACATACATGTGATTATTAAAAGTAAAAAATATATACACACATTTTAGTTAAATTTTTTTACTGCAACTCAAAAAATTTTCACCTTGTTGCCAAAGTGTCTCCACAGGTGGTCGATGAAGGGTATGTGCTTTAGTATGGGGGCAAAGTCGAGCGACATTCTATACAAAAGCCTCGTCTTTTGTCTCGATGAAGGCACGCAAACATGAAGCTGGTGAAGGTGTGTTTCGCCCTCTCTTGTGCTCTGCCCTTCTAATTTCCCGGGCTTCGAGATGCCAGTTGTCGACAGCACAATGCAAGGTGGCCTGAACTCCATATCTATTGGATAAGGCTCCCAGTATCCTTGCAGACTGGATGATTGTGACAAGAATCTCACCAACCTGAGAATAAATTAAAAAAGAAAAAGATAAATTGGTTCTTTGATCATAAACTGATTAGCATGATATAAGCAACAAATGAAGAAACCAAAAAAATAACCTTGGAATGCTCCATCCCTTAGCAAATGTGGATGTGTGTACAAAAGGAGCATGTACAAGATCTAAAAGGTTTTCCAGTAGTAGTCCGTGTTCAACAGGAAGTTCAATTATAGTCTGTTATATTATACACAAAAAAAAAAAAAAAAAAAAAAAAAAAATTGAGAATTAAGAACTTTCTTTTTTCCAGCAATTATAGTCCATACAACTCTCCATGTGAAACAAACCTCTAAGTGTATTTGGAAACCTGAAGGTGGTAATAATGAAGGAAGTTTAGCGGTTGGGGGATCATTTCCCGGCCAAATCCAAATCATTTCTTCTTGCTCAAGACAAGGCAAGGACTTGATTTTTATGTCGAGCAATTTAGTTGACGGCATTTTCTCACATTTTCCATCGACCGAGTACTCCCATCCTGATATCGACCAATCACACCAAGATAAAGTTGTGTTCTCACTTGTTCTTATTTTAGATTATAGTAAAAATGATTTTACCGTGATAAGGACATTGTATACGGCCCTCGTTTACTGAACCCAAATGAAGTGGGCATGCCCTGTGAGCGCACGTGTTCTGAATGCACCCGGGTTTTCCGTTTTTACCACGAAAAATTACCCATGGTTCTTCAAAACAATCTATGGGAACCTATCAGAAAAATCACCCAAGACCTAATAAAAACAATCAAAGAGTTTGAGAGAAGAGGAATAATGATGAGCTATTAATGAATGTGCATGCTAACCAAGGTATCGTGTTTCAAGTCAGAGGAAAAGGCTACAGGGTACCAAAAACTTCTGAGACGGTCACTGTAAGGTTGGACAGGGCCTGACACGTTTAAGTTATTTTCTTTACGCTTTCTGCTCTTCATAGAATTGAGACATTCTGTGGAAGTACTTGGATTTGGGAGTAAGACATCAATTTTGTTTGTGTTTCGATCTTCAATTACTTCATCATTAACATCAAATGTGTCCGTATAAGCCAGTTTTTCCAAAGCAGTCGATACCCCTGCTTCTGATCTATGTTCCTGCATAAGTTGGAAGTCAAGATACGTTAATGAACATCTCCTTTAATTGTTTGTATTCAAGATAAACTCATAAAACTTCATTTCTGCTTACATCTATAATTTATGCAACTTAAACAAAGTTTTCTATGAAGTTTTACTTAGTACTGTTTAGTTATTTAAGTAATAAAATAGTTGTTACCTCATTACG
This sequence comes from Striga asiatica, assembly GCA_008636005.1. Taxonomy (NCBI): domain Eukaryota; kingdom Viridiplantae; phylum Streptophyta; class Magnoliopsida; order Lamiales; family Orobanchaceae; genus Striga; species Striga asiatica. The sequence continues at coordinate 252,030 of BKCP01005794.1, read as the reverse complement.
TGCCAGTGCTAGTTCCTTGTTGAGAGTTCCGATTGATTTAAATTCACGAGCGAGGGAGTATAATACTTCCATGATCTAGCAATTTAGTTTGATGAAATGCAAACAAAGGCAAAAGATGATTGATTATCAGTTATATCAAAATGCATATTATATATACGACATGTTTAATTTCTTCCCCATCCGAAGAATCCATCTAGAGAGTATTTAAATTAAAATCTTACAAAAGAGGAAAAATGAGTCAACAAAATCTTTAACAAACCTTTTGGTGCAAACGCTTGATGGTTCGAACATCTTGCCGAGCCTTCAAATCACAATATTGTGTGTCATATCTAGCCATTTCTAGAGCTTGATTCACTTTGAGAAATCGGCCTTTATGCTGTGTTGTCCCAGATTTTTTTCTCTCGACAAATCCACCTTCTTCATCGAGGATTGCAAATACTCCCAACCATCCCTTTACACACTCAGATCCAAGATATAGTTACAATGCTTTGTACTTGAAACCATATTACTTCTTGATTGAATATTCTGTTATGTAAGACGTTAGCTAAATCTCCAAGGACTACAAAATTTTAAATTCTATTTATGTATGCATAGTGTGTTACTTGTACGAACATCCGTGTACTACATGAATACTTAAATATATATTAATATTTGTACAAGAAAAATTAAAATAATTTATATTTTTATTATAATGATGAATATGCAACAACAATAAATTATAACTAATAAAATGATATTAATTCAAATAGTGCCCGTATTTTACTACTTTTACACTAAATTTGTCAAAAAAATATAGTTTTAATTACATTTTTAAAATTATATATGCATAAAACTGATATTATTTACAGCTCTATATATTTAATTTGTTAATTTTTTAACAAAACAAGTTTTATTGCATTGTGATTATATTTTATATTTATAGAGTCAGTGTCTCACATCTATTAATTTTTTAAGTATTTTAAATTCATATAATTTATAATTTAGAATTTAAGTAGAAATGTATTATTTTCTAACTTTATGAAATAAAAAATTATTTTATTATATTTAATTATGATATTATTTTATCTTTACTATTTTAAATAACATAATAACATTCAATTTTTTATAATCTATTTAAATTGAGAAATAAAATTTTATAATATTTTTAAAAAATTATTTTATGTAATGCTTAATTTTTATTTTTTTTTCTAAAATTTATGGAAAAAAATAAATTGATTATTTTATGGTGTATTTAATGAATTATGTTTTCATTATTTTTATATAATAATTTTTATTTTTATTTGATGTATTTTAAATTGAGTTGATAGTGAAATTAATTTTATTGATAAGTATAGATGAAATAATTATTTATTTAATATATGCAATATAGATGTCAAATCGAAGATCGTTAATATATAATTATTTTGGTAGATCATATATAAAAAATAAAATACAAATAAAAAGGTTATAAAGTTCTAAAAATAAAAAGAATACATATTTATAATAGCTAATGTATGAATTAAATAAAAAAGATAAAATTAGTATATGGTAACTTAATAAAAAAGGGAAACTAATATAGTTTATGGTAATTTTCAAGCATTATAGGCAAAACCAAACCTAAACATGTTTTAATACGCAACACCAATTTATGCCAAATAAGCTTACGAAGCACACGAGCCTGCCACTTAAGCTCAACGCATTCGAGAATTATATATAGGGGACATGTAAGAAAAAAAAAATAAGGTTGTCCTTGATTGATTGTAAGAGATAATCAATTTTATATTTATTATTGGTAGCTGAAAGGAACGATTACAATGTCATTTTTTCTATAGAAAAATAATATCATAAATTAAATTTCAAATACCCATTAGATAAATTATGTAAATAGTGTGACATAAATTGGGGATGGCTTTTTGTATATATATGTATATACATGTGTATGTGTGTGTGAATGTTTGTGCGATAGATTTAAAATGAGTGTCCAAAGACGAGTCAATTATCAATTCGTGGCCTAATAAATAAATTCTATTAATCTGAGAGCCAAAAGATTTTAAAAAATTAATTCAAGTGTCTGAAAGATAGGCTCTAGATATTTTAAACTCTCAATTTAAAACATTGAATATATTTGTTGAGAATATAAAATAAAAACATGGGCTCTTCCATGAGGGCTTGATTATGAAGCAGTTGTGGAAGTTGGTCACCCAGCCTGAACTTCTTGTGTGCAGACTGCTAAAATCAAGATACTTCCCCAACCTTGATTTTTGTGATGCTCAAAAGAAAAGTGGTGGATCTTGGCTTTGGAACTCATGGATGGAGATCAAACCCAAATTTGACAAATTAATTCAAGTCCAACAGTGGCAGAAACACAACTATTCTGGGATACCCTTAGGTTCACACCTTGGAAAAGCAGAGACTCAAACTCAAACCAGGGGTTCAAACTTCATGTAAACTGGTTACAGACCTGCAGAGTGATGGGCAAAGTTAGAATGATGAACTCTTTTTTTTTTTTTTTCAAAACGATAGATTGAATATAACTTACGAGATTTACAAAGTTCGACGGCTGACTAGCCACATTCGACCGAAGTCCAATAGAGGAACACACGCAGGTGCCCTAAACAATACTAACTAAAAGAGACTGTAACTCGGCAGAAAGACAATGTCTGAAACCGAACTACTCCAAATGAGTCCTGAAGCAACCTAGAGAAACAGCAGAAATCCTAATACAAACTACATAATCATCAGAGCTAAGTACAACAATGACAAAAACTAAAGATTACAACCACTGAACTTCAAAAGCACCTAGTTGAACCTTGAGTCAGTTGCCAATGCTTCCTTGAAACTCTCTCCACTCACTAACAGCAATATCAACAACATTTTTAGTTGGTCTGAGGATACCTTGGAAAACCCAGTAATTCCTTGATTTCCAAATCCACCATAATAGATAAGCTGTAAGGCTGGCTCGGGCATCATTGCATGGTTCCTGTTTGATACAACAAATTTTGGTCCACCAAGCTTTGAAATTGTCCGTGTCTTGTTCTAGCCCGTCCCATGTGAGTGGTGATGTAGCCCAAATCAGTTTGGTTCTGGAACATTTAAAGAGCAGATGTTCTAGAGTCTCAGGAGATTCCCCACATACCTTGCAAGTTGAGTCAATGGATACTCCTTTTTTGATAAGGTTGCAGTTAACTGGAAGGAGGTTTGAGTAGCACTTCCAAAGGAAATGCTTCAATTTGCCTTGCACATTTAGACTCCAGCTTCTTTTCCTTACCTTTTTAGCAGTTAAGTGGCCCCAGCTGCTTTCAGGATAATCCATGTGACACCATTTTTGATGAATGAGTTTCAGGTAAGTGGAGGCCACTGTGAATTCTCCTTTGGAGTTCCAATCCCAGCAGACTCTATCCTTCTTTGATGGTTCCATGCTCTTGATCTTCAAAATAGCTTCCTTTTCCTGGTCAGTGAAAGTGTCTTCAAGAAGCTTTGTATTCCATCTTCTGCCAGATTCATCAAGTAAGTCTGCCACCATTTTAATTCTAGGGTTGGAGGATGTATTTGTGGGTTTAAATCCTGGCAAAGATGGTATCCATGGATGCTCCCACACTTTTGTTGATTTTCCATCCCTTACTTCATGTCTCAGCCCAGCTATCAATGTGTCTTTTGCTTCCATCCAACTATTCCACAGCCATGAACCACTTTGTGAGTGTTGAGCAGATAGGACTGTGCCATGTGGATAATACTTAGCCTTTAAGATTTTGCTCACTAGTAGGTTAGGCTTTGTATAAAGCCTCCATAGCTGTTTTGTGATAAGGGCTTTGTTGAGTAGCTGGATGTCTTTGAAGTTCAGGCCTCCAAATTCCTTTGGCACTGCAAGTTTGTTCCAGGATTTCCAGAAAATACCCTTTTTATTGTGATCAGACTTCCACCAAAATGATGCAAAAAGCTGAGTTAAGGAGTTACACAAAGTTTTTGGTAAGATAAAACAGGACATCACATAGATTGGCAAAGCCCCAAGAACTGCTTTTAAAAGAACTTCCTTCCCTGCAGTGGTCAGAAAGTTATTCTTCCAGCTTTGAATTCTCTTTTTCACATTTTCAATCACAAAGGCAAAGGTGTCCAGTTTAGATCTTCCTATCCCCAAGGGTAATCCTAAGTATTTGGAGGAGTTGTGGTGGGATATACCCAGCAAGGTTTGGCAGATGGAATTTTTTAGATCAGTGGAGGAGTTTTTGCTGAAGAAAATTGTCGATTTTTGAAGGTTAACTGTTTGTCCTGTGAAAGTTTGGAACTGATTAAGAATTCTCATGAGAAGTCTGGCATTTTGCTCATTAGCCTGACAGAAAATGAGAGTATCATCTGCAAAGAACAAATGGGTGAAGGCAGGACCATTCTTACAAATTTTAATCCCCTGGAAAAGGCCCATTCTGGCATTTCTTTTTATAAGGTTAGACAGAATTTCAGAAACAAGGATAAAAATGTATGGTGATAAGGGATCACCTTGTCTAATGCCTCTAGAAGGTGTAAGAAAGCCAGAGGTTTCTCCATTTAAATTAAAAGAAAATGAGGTAGAGGAGATGCAAGCCATGATCCATTTGATAAAAGAAGAGTGAAATCCCAGCTTAGCCATAATTTGTTTAACACTATCCCATTCAACCCTATCAAAAGCTTTGGACATATCTAACTTGACAGCCATGTAACATTTACTACCAGTTCTATGCCTATTCAGAAAGTGAATGGCTTCATTGGCAATAATCACATTGTCCATGATTTGCCTATCAGCCACAAAAGCTGACTGATTGGCACTGATGCATAAAGGGAGACAAGGCTTCAGTCTCTTTGCTAGAATTTTGGCAATGACTTTATAGGTGACACTGCAGAGACTGATAGGCCTATAATGGGATACCATTTCAGGATTTTGGCATTTAGGGATGAGAGTAATCAAAGAATGATTGATGCTTTTCAATAATTGACCAGATTCAAAAAAGCTTTGGACTAAAGCACAGAAATCAGGTTTAACAATATCCCAAAAGGATTGGAAAAAGGAAGAAGTCATACCATCTAAACCTGGTGCCTTGTTGGTGTCAATGCTAAAAACAGCTTCTTTGATCTCTTCCTCTTCCACAGCTGCAATGAGATCAGAGTTAAGGGCTGAAGTGATTTTGGGTTGAATATCTCTGAGCAGGTCCACACCATTCTGCTGCCCTTGGGAGGTGAATAAATTGGAGTAGAATTCCTCTAAACAAGCCACTATGTCCTCCTTTGTGTCACATACATTGGAGTTTTCTTTGATCAGTCTGGTTATCTTGTTTTGAGTTCTCCTTTCCTTGATGCAAGCATGATAAAATCTGGTGTTCTTGTCACCTTGTTTGAGCCAGTTAGATCTAGCCTTCTGCTTCCAATAAAGCTCCTCAGATGCATTGACTCTATCCAGCTGATTCTTCAATTGGTCCCAAAGTCCCCAATTCCTTTCACCCCCTTGGCAGTTAAGCTCTGCTAATTTAACATTCAACTCAGCAATTTGGGAGGAAGTTTCCTTTCTGAAATGACTGCTCCATTTGAGAATTTCTACCCTTGTGCCTTTGATTTTCTCCTGGAAGGTAAACATTGGGGTGCCATTGTAGGGTTTGTTCCAAGCTGCTGTTATGATGTCTTTGATACCTTCTCTGGCCAGCCATCTTTTGTCAAAGCTAAACCTTTTCTGAACCTTGCTGACTGTGGTGTTGAAATTCAGTAAAAGGAGCCCATGGTCTGAGGAACTTCTATGGATATTGGTAACATCTGCTGAAGGGAAAAGTTGGTGCCAGCTCAATGTACTGAAGATTCTATCCAGTTTCTCCTGCACAAATCCTTCATTCATCCTCATGTTGCCCCAGGTGAACTTATGACCTTTCATATTCAATTCCAGCACCCCCATTTGAGCAATGAATTCCTTAAACCCTTGCATTGAATCATCTGATCTTCTCCTTCCACCTTCTTTGTCAGACCTATCAAGTAGGTCATTCCAATCTCCCCCCATAAACCAACTATCTCCCCATCTGTGTTTAGCTTCTAATAAGTAATCCCATTGAACCCTTCTAAGAGCTACATCTGTACTCAAGTACACAAAAACTCCCCAGTAGCTGGTTTGCTTCTCAAAGTCCCAGTAGCATACTTCTATACAGAACTGGTTCTTCACCATATTGATAATCTTGATAGAAGGATCCCAACCTAACAAAAGACCTCCACTTTTTCCTTGAGGTTCAACTACTACCCATCTATCCGCTAGACAAAGATTTTTACAGACTGTTTTTACAAATTTTTCTTTTTTCTTAGTTTCAGACAAGAAAATGAAATTTGGGTGGTGGAGCCTACTAATCTCCTTGATTTGGGAAACTGTAGAGGGCCCACCCAGTCCTCTACAGTTCCACACCACAGCTTTCATTGGGGGGTTGGGGGCCCATTAGGGTTGGCCACCTTCACCCCTTCAGTCACCATCTTCTGCCTTTTGCTTTGTTCATTGTTGGTCTCTGTGCTAAACTCAGTATTGAACTCCTCTACTTCCTTCTCTGATTTTTGGATTTCTAATTTCCTTTTAGTTCTGGTAGGCTTCCCTTGTTGTATGTGTCCTTTCAGTATGGATTTGGGTAGAGTCCTTCTTTTCCATGTTCTGATAGAGCCCTTTGAGCTGTCTTCTTCTATGGTAAGAGGTTGATCTGGTTCTGCCTCTTCTATATGGATATGCATTTCTTCATCTTCCAAGGTAGGTTGAGGTTCTGGATGTGTTGGAGTGGTTTTTGGTGGGGGTTTATTGTGGTGTAAGGTAGGGGTTTGTTTGTTTTGGGATTTTGATATTGGGGTTGAAGTAGGTGTGGTTATTTCTGGGGGATTTTCTGTTAAAGGGTGAGGGTCCGCAGATTTGGAGATGGGATTGAGGGATGTTGAGGGTTGTGTATCTGACTGTTGTTTTTGAAGATGAGGTTGGGTGGATGCTTCAGTTGATAGGTTGTTAGATGGGTTTAGTGTGGTTATGGGGGTTCTGACAATCAGTTGGTTTGGTGTTTGTTGGGGTGAAACAGTTTGGGATCCTGAAGTGCTATTGTTTTGAGGGTGATAAAGGTCAATGGCCTTCAACCATTCTCCATACAAGCCTGGTGTAAGGCTCTCCTTATCAATGTCAGCTGCTCTTTTCTCACAAAATTTCTCTAGGTGTCCCACAATGCCGCAATAGTGGCATAATCCTACCAGTCTTTCATATTTAAGCTCCACCACATTTCTTTTATCTCCCAGTTGTATGTTGACACATCTCAGTATAGGTAATTCTATGTCCATGGTAACCAACAACCTCATACACTTCCCTGCAAGTAGGCCTGATTGGGGTATTGAGACATCCTTAACTTTCTTAAATGCTTTCCCAATTTTCAGTCCCACCTCCTCGGAAATCCAATTAATTGGCACATTCCAGAGTTGCACCCATATGTCTAATTCCTGGAAAGCTTTATGGTTTGGTCCTAGTCCTTCTTCCCATTCTTTGAGGATTAGGAATTGATTGTCAAAGGACCAGTTGGTGCTTTTGGCTACCCTGAGCTTGTCAGCCTGATCGTGGAACACAAACTGAAAATAATTCTGTTGGAGTTCTTTGATAGTTAGCGGAGCTTTGATATGCCACATTTGCCCTACTGCTCTTTTGAGTCCCATAAGATTAGCCTTCTTAACTCCCAGAACTTTCCCAAAGAGGCTTCTCTCGCATTCCACTGCACTTGCTTTAATGTCCTCGTCGGCAATGGGGATTATTGAAGTTTCCCTATCTGATAGGTGAGTGGTGTTGAGCTTCGTTACAATGTCTTCTTCCATGAGGATACCCTTAACTCTGAGCTTCAGTTGCAGCTTGGTATCGAAAGAGATCTGAAACAAGGGTTAATCGGAACAAAAGAAACAAAAGCATAGAAGAGAATCTAATCCCTAACTACCCCTCCCTAAGGAAAACCCCGAGAAAGAAGCAAACAACAAACCTGGAAACTGAAAAAGCACTCCTAAACGGAGAGAATAGGCCGCTGAACGGAATTAGGCTCTATCGAAAGAGAAGAGGCTCTCCTGTAGAGAGAATCTATTCCCACCATGGGCGATACATTCACTGTTTGATGAAGTAACTGCTGAGGCCATTTTTAATATCAACAACTTGCAGCCTCAGATGGAGGATGGTTGGAAATGGCTTGGAGCTAACAAAGGTTAGTTTTCTGTTTCTACACCTTACTCATCACTCATTAAGACAAAACTTTCCATGTTGGACAGACCAGAAAGCAGCTTTAATTTCAAGCTTGAGAGACATGAAAGTTAGGGCCAGAACTTGGATATTGAAAATTAAGGGGAAGATCAAACACTTCATTTGGAAGTGCATAAATGGTACATTACCAGTTGGCAGTAAGTTGTGTGTAGTAGGGGACTTGATATTGACCCTATTTGCCAGGTTTGTGGAGAGGAGGTAGAAACAATTACTCATGTGCTATGGCAGTGCAATAAGGCTCAGAAGGTTTGGCAATTAGCTCATGTCAGTTGGGATTGTTTCTCTTTATCTGGAGCTTCATTTTCAGATTGGTGGTGGTCTATGTGTTCTTTGAGCTCGAAAGGAATTGATGAAAATAGGATACAACTAACCACCTATCTGCTTTGGTGGTTGTGGAAATCCCGCAACTTATGGGTATTTCAAAAGCAAAGACTCCCTGAGCTGTGTCTCGTTAGACAAGCTATCAGGAAATGGCATGATTGATTAGATGATCTAGGTCTGTTTAGACAGTTTTTCATCTACACTTGTTTGTGATTGGTCTGTATTAGTGTAGGACTTTAACTATGTGTTGTCTATGCTTTTATTTGGTTCTTAGACCCGCTTGAGGGGTCTCCCATTTCATGCGGTTTGTAGTTATTATTGTATTCGAACATTGTATTAGATTTTCTAGTTTTATGAGATGCCTATTGTTTCGTCAAAATAAATAAAATAAAAACATGGGCAAATTTCAGATTTCTGTCCATCACCTCACTTATAAAACTATAGAATTATTAATATAAACATACCAATAAAAAAATAAGTAAATTAAAAGACATTCACCTCTAAAATTTATATCTGGAATTGATAGCCTTTAAACTTCGTATTGATAGTTGCCCCAATTTTTGTGTCTCATACTGATAAAAACTAAATATTAAATTTATAGTTTTAAATTTTTTAGATTAATAATAGAATTTATATATCTGAGAGTCTTCAACCTTTGATAAACTAAATAAAAACTAAACACTATTAAATAAATATTACATAGATCACAGATGTACTAGTTACGAGCAAGAAACAAGCAAAAGGGACACACACAAATAAATAAAATAAAATTTTAAGTATAAAAGATCACTACCCTTTTGGTGTTAAACTTGTTTGAACGGGAGGAGGAGGAGTTTGGAAGAGACAGGGCAGTAGCAGTAGCAATGGCGGACATGGCAGAGCCTGGCCAGGAGGATCTGAAGTCCTCACGCAAAAAAAAATGGGCTGCCTTCAGAGAAAGAGAAAATGGAATGATGTTTATTATTTTAGTGAGAAAGCAATGCACCATCTCCTTCCATTTTCTGCTACATGTACAAATTTAAAAGACCAGCTGACATGGATTCGTATTGATAGAATAGACTGAACATTGTTTCGTACAAATAATAGCTACATCACATGAACAGTCTATTTCCACATGTTATTTGGTGCCATTATCTCTGTGTTTCTCCACACGTCTCTACTCTCTACCAATCGTAATTAATAATTAATTTTCCATAAATAGTTATACTGATTTTGAGAGATGTAATGGACACCAAAAGAACACAAGGGAATGATGCTTTAGTATCTCTCGGATACTTTTAAGTTTTTCTTAATTTAATATGAGTTTTGAATAAGGTTTTCAAACGCAAAACATGATGTTTACCACTATAGTAGAGTAGTTTTTTTATGTTTAATTGAAAATACAAATCTAAGTTTGTGTAGACAAACTTCCTATAAAACACGTGGGACAATTTCCACTTGATTTTTTCAATCTTATTGTTCTTTTACACATAATGGGACCACTCCCACTTGTTTTATTCGAAAATATTTAAGAATAAAATTTAAGTTAATAATATAATGAAAGAAAATATGTGAGGTCAGTAAAAAGTAGGTTTGTGAAATTTATTGTTATTGGATGTTAAATATTAATTTGACAGCGTTGGACAAATTTAAATGTTTGCTAGAAAATTTTCTTTTATGTAAGTAAAATAAATTAAATGGAATTTTGTATTTATTTACTTGTAAAATAATTAAGTTTATAGTATTTATTCTTATTAATATATGACATATATTTATTATCGTATATATTATAGAGACTTAGCCCTTTAGGACAATTGGTACATAATATNATAAAAAAGTTATTTATACCTTCATTAAGGGTAATGTGGTAATTTTCTATACATCAGCAAAATAAATGGGCCTCACTACATATTAATTGACATGTACACCTGCCAACCTACCCCATTAATCAACCTCACAACCCAACCCCACCCCACTTTCTCTCACACACACTCACGCACACAATACACAGCGAGAACTCTCCCCCTCGCACTCACATCGGGAAACTCTCTGCCACCACCTGCTGCCAGAGCCCGCCGTCCGCCGCCGCCGCTCCTCAGTCGGGCTCAACCACCGTCACACACGCACACACACAACCCGTCACACACCCAGTAAAATGCACAAAAAATCTCAGCCGGACTTAATGTCTTTGTCGCCGCTCCGACTCCCGCCGGGACGCGCCTGACTGACGTCCGCCGCTGAAAGTCCGACAGGTGCCGCATTGCTACCGGAAGTGTTGAGCTCTGAATCACCGCCATTTAACACACTGTCTCCGATGTTCCTCCACCGCAAAGCTCTGTCGCACGCCGGTCGTCGCCGCAACCATCCAATCACAGGGAATCGACGCCTCCACTGTCGCGGACGACCGGAGGACAGATCTCGACGGCGACCGTGACTGAAATTGACGCGACGCCCTCTGCAATTGGCGGCCGGCAGTGGTCGCGATTGACCGGATGCAGAGCCCCTAACGGCGGCGGTGGAACATCCCTCACGGCGGCGTTCAGTCACGGTTGACCGGATGTTAATGGTCGTCGGCAATCTAGACGCGAGGCTCGGTCATGGCGGATGTCTCCTTGATCCTGCAACTGCCCCAAAAATTAGGGATTTTGGTTTTNATGTTAAAGGGCCTATTTATAATTTTTTAATTTTTTATTTCTTAAAATAATATAACAATAAATCATGATAATAAATAAATAATATAATAAAATGATAATAAAAATTTTAATTTTTTAGATTAATTCGATGTACACTTATATATATTGAAACTAGTTTTCGAATACTAAATTCACGCACTTTATCGAGCATAATGTTGCACATTATATAACAACACATTGCACCTTATAAAGCAACATATTGCACTTTATCACCACAACCCACAATTATTGTCAACAGTTGCCACCAAAATATTATTCGATATAAAATTATAAAACATATATACATAATATTTTAATATTAATCACATCAAAAATACAGGCATGTTAACGTCAAAATTTCATTATTGCACCGTATAAATCAATATGTTGCACTTTATATAACAGTACGTTGCACCTTAAAACGACACGCTACATATACAAAAATTAGAGTAATTATTCTAATCGATCAAATAATATTAGTTGGATAAATGTCGGATTTAGTTTTTGTTTTTCAAATAAACAAAATAACCAAACATGCGAAAATATATGAAAAATATTACCCTTTTTTATTTATGTTTTTGTTTTTATGAAAATTAATAATATTTTTTATATCTCAATCTTTGTGTATTACGGTTGCACGTTAGTGTTATACGGGTTAAACTTAAATGCTTAACAGATTGCACAAAATCGAACGAGATCAACGCGTCAATTACTATTATTTTTTTTTTTATATATCGGGTACTTCGGTATGATTTATTTTTTTATTCAAATAACCAAAACAAAAAACAAACTATATTAAAAATAAAATTTTTTATATATTTTTTTTTTAGATAACCGAAATATTTGAACGATCGAACTACATAAAAATACTATTATTTTTATTATTTTATTTTTATGTATATTTAAATAATTAAAAACTATATTTGTGAACTTTATGTATATTTTTTATATCTATATTTTTGTGTATTAGGGTTGCATGTTAGTGTTATACCGGTTGCACTTAAATGCTTAACAGATTGTACAAAATCGAACGAGATCAACGAATAGAAATTCAGTATGAAATTTTATATTTCGCATCAATTACTATTATTATTATTATTATTTTTTTTATATATTGGGTATTTCGGTATGATTTCTTTTTTTTATTCAAATAACCAAAACAAAAAACAAACTATATTAAAAATAATTTTTTTTATATTTTTTTATTTAGATAACCGAAATAATTGAACGACCGAACTACATAAAAAATACTATTATTTTTTATTATTGTATTTTTATGTATATTTATTTAATTAAAAACTATATTTGTGAACTTTTACATAATAATGTGCATTTATGTAAAAACATGTCTTTATTTTTTAATGTGTATATTCTGGCATAATAATGTGCATTTATGTAACTTTATTGAGCATTAACTAAACTTTTAATATACTACAGATTGGCCTCATGTGTTAAATTGAAATAAAAAGAAACTTGAATAAATTGCAATTGAGCCCCTACAATATATCAAATTTTCAAATAATAACCCCACAATTCCTAAAAGCAATTTCAGACCTCCCCCAATACACATTCGCCGGAGCTCAGCCACCAAAAGTCACCGTCGATATGGTCACCGCCGTCGTCTTCGTCGCCCAATGCCTGAAGCCGCCACAGCCTGCCGCTAGGGCACGACAACTCCATCTGCGCAAAAGGAAAAAGAAAAACGAAAATCGACATTTTATCCTCACACATCATCACCGCCTTTGTGCGGGTACGGGAAAGGACGACGGTGGTGACGCGGCTGCGGGATCTGTGATAAACGCGCTGAAGGTTCGTCGGCTGGTGTAGCCAGAGGTGGGGACCTTCTTCTCGACGTCGGATCTGAGCATCAAAGTCAGCGATTGAGAAGATATGCACGACGACAGCGACGCGAGGGAGTAATGGGGGCAGGCAGCGATAGACGGCGGTTGGGCGAGGACGACCACACAGTCGCCGGTCGAGGTCGTCCACACAGGTCACTTGGTGAATCGGAATCTGAAAGCTTTCTACATCGACGGCATCGGGCTGGTGTCGGCGGCGATGAGGCTGGCGAGGCTGGCGAGGCTTGCGGCGGCAGTGCCGTTGACGTTCGGCGACGGCGACGGCTCCATCCAGATTGTGTGTGCGTGTGTGTCGCGTATGGTGTTTTGTGTGTGTAAGTGTGTGTTGTGTGTGTTTATGTGTGAGAGAGAGAGAGGTAGGTTAGTGGTGGTGTCCACTTGTAATGTATGATGCCTGATTTACCCCCACTTAGTGGTCTAATTTTTATAATTAACCATGTTGTGTGCATTTATTTGCGAAAATGCCAATCATATTTGCCAGTGATTTATTAAGTTTTGACTTGATCGTGTCCATTGGTTTGATCAATCCAATGATCCGGATTATTCTTATTTCTTTCACTATCTCCCTTTCTCATATGATCTCTTCTCTCCCTCCCTCTCTCTCTCTCTCTCTCTCTCTATATATATATATATATATATATATATATATATTCATTTAGCATATATGTCGCTTGTATTAATGAATTGGATTGCATACTATAATTAATTTTCTCTATTTTGTAGGAGAAAAAAGATGTGCGAGGACTATAAAAGGATGAACTGCCCACACATGGAGGATTCTAGACCTAGTCCTCGTTTTATCGTTGTTTACTTGTTGTTTGGATTATGGTGACAGTGAACTATTCGGTTTTTATAAGGAGCCATCGGATAGTTTTTCTCACGGAGCCATCTGCTTACGTGGCTCTTATATGGCATTAGGGGTGAGCATGAGTTGGTACAGTTCGGAGATTGATAAATCTCCAGAATCGTACCGGAACCGTACCAAAAAATCAGTTCGGTCCGGTTCGGAGATTTTTATTTTTCCGTTCAATTTGCTTTTCGGGACTATTGGAACGGTTTGGTTCGGTTCGAATATTCGGAGATTTTTTATCATTTTTAAATTTTTTTTGAATAACCACCTAGTTATATTTCATTTATTTATATGTTTTTTTTTTTAAAAAAATCCAACATTCATCAATACTTCATCATACTAAAGATTTTATTTTTAAATCAACTTTAGAAGTAACCCTAAATTTTAATTAACACTAAATTCAACTAACATTGAAAATTTAAAATTTAAACAAAATGTGATACAGTTTTATATTAAAGTAATATTTTTTTAACCTTCCATACCATGTTAGTTATAAGATAAACTAAGGCTAAGTATCGACAATTTTAAGTAAAGCTTAAATATATATTTTTTTTTAAATCTTTAACCTTTCATTCCATTTTTTTTAAACAGGAGAAATTCAATTGTAGATCAAGTATTACTAAACATGAAATGTAAGTGAATATTAATTGTTATTACTATATTTCATTTACATTTTAAAAATTCTCAAATTATATAGGATCAAAGTTGACATAAAATATATTAATAACACTCATCTATTTTTATAATTCGGTTCTTCAGTTCCGTACGGTACGGGACGGGTTCGGTTCGATTCTCAGTACAAATATTAATGAAATATCCAAAACCGTACCAATTACTTTTCCGTTTCGGTTCAGAGAAAGTCAAACGGTCAACGGATATTTTTCGGGTCGGAATCATAGAGGGAGAGGTCATAAGCGTCTATACCGTAAAATCGATTTTCGACTTGTGCCAGGATTAGCAGATCTACCTCGAAGAGTGATTTTGATTTGATTTTCGAAACGGTTTGGAACTCTCCAAGTCCCATGCTCAGCCCTACGTGGCATACACATGTACGTCAAAATACAACATATGTGTCATTTATAATTATTTTACAGGGGAAATTCTATTATAGGGTTTGACTTTTTGTTATTGTGTCACAATAAGGGCTGAATTTTTAACTTTTTCATTTGAGGGTTTCAATTTTAAGTTATTGTCAATATAAGGCCTACTTTTACATTCTACTTTTCAATTTAAGATTCCAAATCATTTTGTATTTTGATACAATTATGTAAACCACAATACACTTAAAAAATAAAATTATATTTTTTAAATAATTAGAAATATTTTTAGAAAAAATAATTTAATAATAAAAAATATATATTTTTTAAATAATTAGAAATATTTTTAGAAAAATTAATTTAATAAGAAAATCAATTCAAATAATAAATATTTTTAGTAAAATACTTTAAAAGAAAATTAATTTATTTAAGCTAAATTTATTTTGCATAAATGTAACTAATTTGTATTAATTTTCTTACGAAGCTTGTTTTACAAATATATTTAATACTTTTATTATAGGCGTTAATTAATTTTATATATTCTTAACATTTTAAAAAATATGAATTTTATTCACAAATAAAATTTTCTATAAGTTTATTTAAAAAAAATATTTTTTTAAATAGCTTATATTTTAATGTTATCACATATTTTGATTAAAACTAAGTTAAAAATCATTTTTTAAATTTTAAAATAAATTTCATTAAGCTTCTGCATAGATGTAAAGTGTGAAATAAATATTTTATTAGGTAATTTTATTAAAGATATTAAAAAAAATAAAAAAAATAAGAAAAAAATTACTAAAACTATTTAATATTTTTTATTATAAGTACTAAAATAATAATTTTTTTTAGAAAAGAGTATTGTGGTTTACATAATTATATCAAAATAAAAAGTGATTTAGAGTCTTAAATTGAAAAGTAGAATGTAAAAGTAGGCCTTATATTGAAAATAACTTAAAATTAAAATTCTCAAATGAAAAAATTGAATATTCAAGCCTTGACACAATAACAAAAAGTCAAACGTTACGATGAAATTTTCCCTTATTTTACATAAATAAAGGGGGAGAAAAAAATAAAAAAAAAAAACTATTTCTTCTCCAAACCGCACGATTGAAGTCCCAAAATCCCTCAAATCTTCCCATCCCTAAATTCCCCGTCGGATTGCAGTTGCAGGGCACAAACCAATTGCCACAGCATCCCCCATCGATGGTCGGGTCCACATGCTCCCTGGGCAGGCCCCGTTCTAGAACATCGCGTCCCTCATCAATCGGCTTGAACCTCGAACAGAATGGCGACGCGCTGGGATATTTCGGAGTTGAAGAATATCAGCGACCATGGTGGAGCTCGCGCGGAGGATTCGGCGCGCGGATCCGGGAGAGACCGCGTGCGGCTGGGCCTTATCTTGGCGAGCGAGGTATGTGGTGGAGCTCGGGTGGAGGATTCGGCGCCGGCCGGTCTAGAAGCTGCTTTTACGAGTTAGAAAGACTGGAACCTGATCGCTGTGGGGTGACCGGCGGCGACCTCGAACAGAATGGTGACAAGCAGGGAGCTTTTTGAGGCAAAAAAAATCAGCAACACGTGGTGGAGCTCACGCGGAGGATCCGGCGCTTGCGGGGAGATGTGCTGCTCCATGTCCAAATCGGAATGACGTCTGTTGCTTGTGGATTCCCACAGTGGAGAAACATCTAAGGATTTTTTATATCTATGCAAATACTACTTGTATTGTCAAGTGAAAAATAGATTGCTCTCAAAGGGAAATACTTTACTTTGTATGATATCTTGAAGTGCTTTGTTAAGCTTATTGCTTTTCAACATTTGTAAGACATGAATACAATCTGAATTAATTCTTTTTGGAAATGAAATAAAGTAAGCAAGACTTGTTTCTGAATCAATATGAATGAAAAGGGACCATCTGAATCAATCCACCAGTAGACTTGTTTCCTTCATGAATTATTTTCAGCAGGTGTAGCATTCAATTTCTGAATATGTTGTAGTATCTTCTTCAGAACCATACTTCCTATTCCCAAGCCTCAAGCCCGGGCCTATATCCAAACCAATGCTAGCAGGTAAAAAATCATGCTCCCCTAAAAAGCAGAGCTAACTCATATAATCAACTCACTACTTCATTTCATACACACACACACTAGAAAATTCAGAACAAATGCTCCTAATCAACAGCAATCACCACACAATGAGACTAGTTTTTCGCACTACAAGCAACAAAATCTGAAAACGCCAACGACGTTAAGACAACAAAATTCTAGAACAAACATAAAAATTAACAGAAATGAGATTGAATAGATGTTAAGAATGTGCAGCTGATAATATGATGTAATGATAACTGAAAAACAAATCTAAAAAACACAATAAACTTCAAAAATATTTGTTCTAACTCACACAGCAAAACATATGAATATAAAGTACTTTTTTCATTCATCTTTGTTCCAAATACTCCAGATAAAATAGCAACAATCAAAATACTAAAAAGTAACAAAAATAAATTAATGTTTCATTAAAAACAAAGCCATTCATATAAAAAATGACTAACTACTAAAATAAACATCTCAAACATCAGAGCAACTGGAGTTTGTCACTTTTGATATGTTTGGACGATATGAATCATCTTCAAGGTGAATGTTATGTGATAGGTCGAAAAATGTGCGTATTTTGTATGTTTAATAGTGTATTTTTATATACTTATATTTATTCGCACGTTTATATTTTTCGGCTTATTTATTATTTGGATGGATACATATACATTGATGTTTTATGTATTATTTTTCAGTATATTAGAGTATTTTTGCGGATGACGAAGCTGTTGACGAGAGTTCAAGTAACATTTATCGGCGTGCCCAAATACCAAATCGAGTAAGGCCCATTAAGGCTGGCAGCCCATTAAGAAAATTTGGAGCCCATAATTTTGCTGATTCACGTAAATGGAAATATGTTTTGACCAATCAATTATGATTGGTTGAAAGTCCATCTTGCCTTGATTTATTTGGGTAGAAGAATTAACATATGGGGAGAGAGCAATTATTTTGGAGGAGTTTTATTGGTTTGGGGAACTAATTATTTTGCGAGAATAAATGGCGAGAAAAAGAAAAAGTCCGAGGAAAAACGCACAGAAAACTCACACACGAACATAGAGCAATATCCGTACCTACAGGCTACACACGTGGAGGGAAACTGCACCTGCATACGAGGGAGATAATTAATCTCTCTCTTTTATTTATGTCCGCTAGTTAGGTTTAGTCGAAGAGCTTATTTCGACTAAATATTCAGTAAGGGAAAATTCGGTTAACAGAGCTTATTGTTAGCTATGGTTGATAATTCATTAGCAATTTAAAGAAGGCGTCGAAATTAATTAACGGTAGATTTAGATTGGGTGATAAATGAACTGAAAACTGGGCTTCTCTTATTTTATTTGATTTTTATTTTATTTTTTAATTTTTATTTTTATTTTTAATAATTAATCCCCTCATCTTTATCGCTTTCATAGTTTTAGTTCGATTAATACGAAAATAATCACAATTTAACTCACCACTACTACTAGTTAGTAGAGATTAGTTGTAGAAAACTTTATAAATTTAAATTTGCCGTGTTGCGACGCGCGGTCATTATGACTTGGACATTTGCGCTTGTCATGGCCCCTCTGCCCACACAAACTACAAGATCAAACACTTTGAGATATGGCTTTCTCTTTACTCGACTTTAGACGTTTGCCACAACCTTTAGTTCGTATAGGCTCGGAGTCACATACAATAAGCGTCTATTTGCCTTTGTTTTTACTCAATCACTTGCTCATGCATTTCTTGTCATCACTCTCACCAACCTCCCATTTCAAAATTTTGATCTTTTCCATCAGAAACTTGCTTCTCGCCTCAGTCAACGATGCATCATCGATGAGCTCTCTCGTTATTTTTATCAGCGCCCCACGTCTACTTGCAAAGATTCACCAACTTCAAAGTCAAATGGCGTATAATAAATAAGGTTACTCTTTGCATTCTTCGTCCACCTTTTCTTCACGTACTAACATTACTTCTTCAACTCTCATCCAACATAGCATGTGTCGACAAGGGTACCCTTCAAACTCAAATTTTTGACAGCTACACGCTATAAAATCTTTAGGGACATCATATGTCAAATATCGCCGACGTTTAGTATTCATTTCAATATCAAACCGCCAATCTTCATAAACTCGGGAATCGTTTGAACCGAGACCATTTTGCATATATAACTCGCACTTTCTTAGAACTCTTTTTGGAATAACAAAAATATAGACTTCGTGTAATCTCTGTCATCTGCTTTTCCATAGCGAATGAGGTGTTGATCAGCGGTTTTTCATTTAAGTCAACATGAATAGCCATAAATTCTTCATTTAAGTCAACATGTTGTCCTATCAAAGGCTTGACCGACGAATCAACCTGTGGTATGAACGCTTCATCTTGTTCAATCTCCATCCTACGTAAATAAATATATTGAATGTCATAAATAATAAAAACAAATTCAAAATATTGACAAAAAATTTGATATTTAATATTATTTGTTCTAGTTTCATTGTAATAATATTTTGTTAATAATGACATGAAGAAAAAAATATAAACTTGCAAACTTAGTGATTGGTCGGAAAAAGTGTGTATATTATATATTTATTAGCGTATTTTTATATGCTTAATTTTTATCGCACTTATATGTTTTTCGACTTATTTATTTATTAGATGGATTTGAGTGCTATGATATTTTTATGTATTGTTTTCAGACTATTGGGCTATTTTTATGGGCGGCGAGACATTAAAAGAAATTTCATCCAGCACAGTACGGGGTGCTCAATTTCAGCCAGCACAGTAAGGGGTGGTCCATACTCGGCCCAACATATGTCAAATAAGTTTGGGCCTAGTTTGTCTTTTAGTAGGGCCCACTTGAGGGCTTATTTGAATTCACTCAGCCACTTGAAAGGGCATTACGCAGCAACATGGAAAGAATTATTTACTAGAAGGAAACAATTAAACATTGAGAGGACTCTTGAAAATAAATAAGTGGAATTTAGTTTGAGGGATCCACGTATCCATCAGGGCATATTTTACGCCACACGCAAAAAGAATCAGGGGGGATTTATTTACACGTACGCCTGGAAGAAAAAAAAAAAGAAAGAGTTGCGCAGAGGAGGAAAAAGACGCGGACAGATAGGAGGAGCCCGATCAATCGCGGAGGGAAGCCGCACCGCACACGAGGGAGATAATTAATCTCTCTCTTTTATCTTTTTATTTATTTTTATTATTATGTTAGAGTAGTTTTTATTTCTAGTTCCGGAGAAGTCGAACCCTATGATTGACTATGTTTTGATTGATTATATGGTTGATGATTTTAATATCTTTTTGGAATTGCTTGTGTTATTTTGAATAATTCACCATGATGTGTTAGTCTTGTTTAGATTGATCACCTAGATTAGGCTTTTCATATCTACATCTGAATTAGACCTCCAATCTGTAATTGTTGTTGTGTTTAATTCATAAGAGGTAACCGAAAGATGGTAACTACCGGGGATAACACGGCCTAATTAAGTGAACGAACGCGGTTGAGTTCACTAATTAGTCTAGCCTATTTTTCTAATTCGTAAAGCGGCTAATTGTATTAAATCTTGAAAACGTTTTTCTGGACTGTACAAGAAGTCAGGTTTAATCGTCGAGCGTCTCGCGGTTAAATTAAAAATAAGGAAAAATTTGGGTAACAGACCATGTCGTTGCCTAGGGCTAGTAATTTTATAAGATAGCGAGATTTGATTCCAAAGTTGATTAGACGAGTCAGGCGAGGGTGTAGACAGAACCGTGAACTAGAAAGTTCTCTTCATTTATTATTTTTATTTTTATTTTCATTGTTTAGATTTTATTTGCTTCGTTAGGATTTTAGTTAGTTGAGTTATTAATTCAAAATCNAAAAAAATATGAACTTGAAAATTAGTGGATTAAATAATTTAATTACCTGCTTCGGAGATTGTGGTGCGTTTTTTGTGCAAAAGTAATTTTTTTTTTTTTTCCTTTTGGTGGCTGCCAGAGGAGAAGCCGTCGTGAGAAGAAGAAGTATCGTTCGTCACTTTCTTTTCTTTTCTTTTTATTTTTTCCCTTTATTTATGTAAAATGATAATAAATGACACATGTGTTGTATTTTAATATACATGTACACGCCACATAAGAGCCACGAAGGCAGATTGCTCCGTAAAAAAAAAATCCAATGGCTCCGTAGAAAAACCGATGAACTATTAATCTATTCTGTAGGACTTATTTTATTATTTGCATGATGCTCTGGACTTTTTAGATAACCTATATTTTATTTAGTGTGTGATGTTCTAACTTTGAAGATTGAGATGTGTTCTAGGCCTTATGTTCGAACATTGTTATCTACTTGTTTGTTGTCTCTTGTCGTTGTTTTTCAGGTCATTTTCAAGATATGATTTTCGAACTGAATGCCAAAGGGGGTGATAATTGTAAGATTTTATTTTAGCAAAAAGTTATGAAAATGACATAATGTTCTAGGCAAGCAAGGAAAAAAAAGGAAGATCTACATTCTCTCTCATTCTTTCATTTATATTTCGATTGTATTCTATTTGATATGGAAAGTTTTTTACATAATTATAAGTGTTGTTCCTATAATGTGTGTTTTTGTTTGGTACGAGATCTTGCATTCAAAGGAAAAGGAAGTTGATCGAAGCAAAATGGACATGAAAATCTCAACTTTCATACATGTAGATCTCGGCCTTAGTTGGAAATTTAAAGAAGGAAGGAAATCCACTCCAAAAGGAAGAATGCTTGAAGACTCCTTGCATTGAGGAGATTGTATATATACTTTCACAAATACTCATTTGAAGGGTGCTGAAATTATAGGTGCTCATCATATCTGAAGACTTCTTTTGAGTGTTTGTGAGATTTGTTTTCGAGTTCTTTTATGAATAGTTTTTCAGTGTTTGTACACCACTGAAGAATTGTGTTTTCTTTTCTTATCTTCGCAAACACTTTTCATACTTAGGAATTAAGTACTGGGATAGCTGTGAGGGATCCTTAGCAAGTTCGAAGGCCACAAGATTATGGCCAGAGGATTAGTTAATAGGTTCGGGTATAGTGCTTGCTAGACTAGAAGGGAGTTGGGTCTTGTAAGTCCAATGTGTGCGCCAACCGAGTTATTAATGAAATATATATGAAAGATAGTGAAACACTCCCCGAAGAAATTTTTTAATTAATTGCTTCCGCTTTTATTTTTGGTGTTCGAAAACTATTGCGTAGTCTACTTTACTCCCCATACACGTTTCAGTGGGATATTGCTAGCTATAGGAAATTCATACTAAATGTTTTGGGAGATATTGGAATGCTCAGCTGTAAGCAGACACCTACACCATTACCACATGGTATTAAACTGCAAATGGGTGAAGGTATTCCACTTGACCAACGAGACAAGTTTAGGAGATTGATTGGTCGATTGTTGTAATTGAATGTGACCAGGCCTGATGCGACTTATGTTGTACAACAACTAAGTCAGTTTGTTAATGATCCAAGGAGCAGTCATTGGGATGTAACATTACATGTGCTTAAATACCTGTTAAGGACAACTGATTTTGGAATATTTTTCCCTAAGGGACAATCTTCTAAGTTGGTGGCTTATAGTGATGCGGATTGACCGTCTTGTAAAGATGACCAGGAGGTCAACTACTGGTTATTGTGTCTTCTTAAGAGGAATATGTTGGATATCTAGGAAGAGCAAGAAGCAACAAACTCTCTACAGAAGCTGAGTATAAAGCCACGAGCACCACGGTGGCCGAATTACTTTGGATCTCTTATGTTGTTGCAGATCTTCAGCTGGATCTTGATTATCCTATCCCACTTTGGTGTGACAAAGCAGCGATTCACATAAGTGCAAATCTGGTGTTTTATTAGAGGACAAAGCACTTCGAAATTGATAGTCATTTCATGAGGGATAAATTCAAGTAAGGTTTTGTTGTTCCTCAGTATGCTGCTACCACTATGCACCTGACTGATTTTTTTACTAAGGTGGTCACAAGAAAGCTTTTTCGCCGGATGATTTTCAAGTTGGCCATGCAGCAATTAAACTACCCCTGCACAACTTGAAGGGTGTTGTTTCTATTTTTTTTGTTTGTAGACGTTAGTGCCTTTGTTCTCTTCTTCAGCTGAAGTCGTGTTGCTTTATTTTGTGTTTTCTCTTTTACTAGAATTAAGTCAAAACGACGTCGTTTCATTAAGTGAATACAACGTCATTTCGTTTTGTTCTATGCATTAGTATATGGATATGTATATATCGTATACGTACGGTAATTTTTTTAGCTAACTGAAATAAAAATAGACTTTTCGCCAAATTTCTTTTTGTTTCAACAAAGTTGTTGGCGACTGCTCGATTTTGACCGCATGGCGGCTCTTGCTCGAGCTGTGGCGGCGGTGGTAGGTCAGCACAACTGGGAGCAGAGGGGGAAAATCGGTGTGGGGAGTGAAAAGGATCCGAAACATGATCACAATGATCGAATCAGATTTGGGGCAAAGGAGGGAATATCAATCCGGTATAGGAAGATCTAAGGGGTGAGTTAACTACCGTTAAGAAGTCATTAGTCTACACAACAAATTAATGATTAGAATTGGACTTCACATCTCCAATTTTAAATAGTGGAACTCATTCAATCCAATTTATATATATATATATATATAACTTTTGTTACTAAAATAATTTACTTTTGTACACAATATCCAGCCATCCACATCACAAACAATCCCAAAAGGAGTAACGATTAAGAAATTTCGAATGATACTTCAATTACCGAAACTTACATTGTACACGAGGAGCCCACAACGCTAATTAATTATTTCAACCAGATNGAACAACACAAGTACAATAAAATAAAAACCCTAAACTAGAGCTCCTCTCACACACTGTCCCTAAGATATCAACACTCGATCACGCCTTCAAACTATTCCCCACGTCAATGACAAACCTGTACTTGACATCCCCTCTGGCCAGCCTCTCCATGGCCGTGTTGATATAATCCATGGATATAACCTCAACATCCGGCACAATATTATGCTTGGCCGCAAAATCGAGCATCTCCTGCGTCTCCTTAATCCCCCCAATCATGCTCCCGCCAATCATCTTCCTCTGCGTGGCCAGCGCGAACATGGGCAGCTCCAACGGCTTCTCCGGCAGCCCCACCACCACCAGCTTCCCGTGCGGCTTCAGCAGGCTCAACAGCGACTGGATCGAGTGGAAAACCGATATAGCGTCCAGGATTGCGTCCAGCGTCCCCTTTGCCTGCTCCAGCTCGTCGGGCAGCAAGAACTGGTCGGCCCCCAGCGTCTCCAGCGCGTACGCCCGCTTCTCCGGCGAAATGTCGATCACCGTCACGTTAACCCCAAACGCCTTGAGGAACTTCACGGCCAGGTGGCCCAGCCCGCCCAAGCCCGCCACCCCCACGTGGAGGCCCGGCTTATCGAGCCCGTAGTACCTTATCGGGCTGTACGTGGTGATCCCGGCGCAGACGAGTGGTGCCCCGCGGTCCATCGGGAGATTTTCGGGCCAGCGGAAGACGAAGTCCTGGTCGGCGACCATGAGGTCGGAGTAGCCGCCGTAGGTGATGGAGCCGTCGCGCTCGACGCCGTTGTAAGTGTCGAGCTTCTCGTTGCAGTAGTTCTCGAGGTTGTTGGAGCACTGCTCGCAGTTGCGGCACGACCCGACCATGACGCCGACGGCGACCTTGTCGCCGACTTTGAATTTGTGGACGTTGGAGCCGACCTCGGTGACGACGCCGACGATCTCGTGGCCGGGGATCATGGGGTACTTGGCGAAGCCCCAGTCGTTCTTGATGAGGTGGAGGTCCGAGTGACACACGCCGCAGTAGAGAACTTGGAACTGGACGTCGTGGTCGCCTGTGGGCCTGCGGGTGAACTCTAGGGGTGAGAGGATGCCTGATGGGTCCTTGGTGCCCCACCCGATCGCCTTCACTGTTTTTGCCATTTACTCTACTTTGAATTAACTTTTTTTTTTTTATTAAGAGAAAAGTAGTTTGGTTATCAAACAAGGAAAATATAAGATTATGATGCAGTTTACAAGTGATGAGTGATGATGGAGGGTGTGTGGAGATGTATCAATATTTATAAGAGATTGGAGGACGGTGCTAGAGAAATGTAGACGGAGATTTTGAGGAGGTTGCTGAGTCACATGTGAGTCATCTGGGCATGGTTGTGGCATCATACGTGACTAGATATTGTCAACTTCATTAATGATGACCATTTTTTTTTTCCTTGGAAGCGTGTGTTGATGGTTGGATTTTATGTACTTTTTACGATTTCTTTATTAATTACACTATTTGTATTTGGATAAGGGTTGGCATTTGTGTGAAGAGTTTGGTGTAACCACCCATTCTTAGGATGTGGAAGAATCAAGTATATTATCCACGGAATCTTGTATGGTTGTATTAGTAATGGCTATCCTTTTTTAAAAAAAAAATGACTAGTATTATTAATCACCAATTGAATTTGGAAAAAAAATATTTATACGAGTATCCCTTTTAATTTTATTTGTTATAATGTTTCGGCATGTTGTCTATATACCCGCTGGCCTAAAACATAGACTTGTAGCTATAAAAATATAAATTTTGATGAGTACTCCATCCGGATTTAATTATGATGCAAGGAAATACCTATTTTCTTATCGCGTAATACTGGATTGTATCATAACCATGAACTGTATTTTAGAAGTGATTATAGTAATAGTAATAATTATAAAAATAACCAAGACAATACTAGAATTTACTAGAAGCCCAAATATATAAAGTTTTACAGTTTATTTATTTTTTTATATTTTTTAGAGCTTGAAATATGATTATGACAAATCATATTCAGGTGTAGTCTAGATTAATGGGCGATGACCATTTAATGTGGATAATTGGATTACGGAGAAATATGGGTGGACGAGTTCTTCTGGTGACGTGTAATGATAGAGAACCAATTCTGTTGTTTCCATATTATCTATCTGATAAAAGTGGCTGTTATTATGGGAAGTCAAAATCATATTTCAATGTCGAATTCACAAGCTTCAACCATAAATAATTTACGGGTCATTTATGGTGATCAGGAAACAAAACTTTTTTGGTGATCAATGTTTTATTGCCCAAAAACTGAGAAATTTAATAAGTGATAAAAAAAAAATAACCCCAACTACTTCAATGATAAAATGAATTTACGCAAATTTAATAGTGGATAAGTTATGGGCAGGTCAGACCAATTGACTTTAAAGCCGGTTCTTAAGACTGCAAGCATGCAAAAAGTCCTACGTGACATTGGGAAAGAAAGATTACGGTTGGAAACATTTATTGAAATGTACATTTTAAGATAAACTTCTTGAAAAGTGACTTTTCGAGTGTTGAATATAAACTTCTTTGAAATGTAATTTTTATAAGAGTTACTTTTTTAAATGTCTATTTTTTTTAATTACACCAAACACTTTTTTAGATAGGAAATGAACTTTTATAGTCAAAAATTAATTACAAAAGTGCTTCCAAACACACACTACGTTGGGCAGTAGAGATGGAGTAATATTTACACCGTAAATAATATTGTTGGACTATTTGCAGAAATTAAATTTTCATCTAAAATTAACCAATTGATTTACTATTAATCAATATGATAATACTCTCTTCTGTAAACTTGCACCAATTTAATAAAAAAAATAAAAAGTATTATTTTAAATTGTAAAATATCAAACTGCATACAGAAAATTTTAAAAATCTTAATTTCAATTATGTAAGTCAAACCAAAACTTATTTATTAGTTGACTGAAAATGACTTATATACATAATTTTAAAATTATAATGCTGAAGAATATCAATTAATATACCAGTAAATAACAATACTTACTACAAGACATTAAAATAAATGAGGGTAATGTGTTTACAATAATCTCTAGACGTAGTGGGAAGATTCTAGAGTTAATGTTCAGATTATGACTCAAATATTGTTCTATAGAAATAGATTGACTATTAGATGTAAATAAATAAACGGATGTGATTACCGGACCCAAATTATATATTGTAGTAATCAAATTCACTACAATTTATTTATATGGCATAAATAATGAATTTCGATACAAAACAATATTTACAAAATTAAATCAATAATCACACTTACAAAATATTTACAAAATTAACTAATCACACTTAGTAAATTAGAGATGATTTATACGAAAAAAATCACATTTACATAAATAAATTAAAGATAATTTATATGATATAAAAACATACAAAAAAAATCACATTTACATAAATAAATACAGCAAATATAAAATATTCGGAGTTATGAAACTGGACAAATTGGTTACGAAGTGAGGAATATTCGGAGTTAGTAGGGTTATGGAGTGAGGACCTGTTCAGATATTGCGTATCTGCTATTAACTCTTAATTTTATTGATATTACTCTTAATTTTATTAACTCTACTACGAGCAAGTTAATCTTTTTAGCTCGAGTTTAATTTTAACACGTGACTGTCCGGTTCCCTGCATGCTATGACATTTGGAAGCAGCCAAACTGTTCAGGTCTAGAAATACGGTACACCCGTGATTTTGATAAAACATAGGGATGCGTATAAAACTATTTAAGTAAGTAAATAGATTTTTTAAAAAAAAAATTAAAAAAAAAGTAAATATTTGTAATAAAAGCTAAAATAAAAAAAGTTGAGACGTAATATAAAAACACTTCCTAAATCTTTTCTTCTTTGTGTTCAATACTCACTTTATATAATTTGGATTGCACTTAATTCCTCAACATTTAAAGAAAAAATATTACACAAAAATAATTATGTAAACATGACATTACCATCACAAGAATTTAACATTTTTTTATTAAATAATTTAAATTTTTTATGTCTTATCTCTCTTCTCCCATTCTCGTTTTTTTTTCAAGTTTGCACGATGAATTTCCACGAAAGATGGACGCGACGAACTCCAACAAAAGATGAATGTGACATCTTCAAAAGCATACAAAAGCGACCAACTCATGCCAACTCCCTACAGAGAAACTGGCGTGACATCTCCGATAGACTTCCAACGCGTCTTTTCTCGACGAACGACATTGTTCCTCTCTGTGACAATTTTTTTTTGTTTCAAACTAAGATTCTCTACTATAGAATGAAATCCCCCGATGTCTCAGGAAACAAATGTCAAGGTTTATTATTAATTTTTTTTTTTCTAAATTTGCAAGTTCTTTTTTGTCNAAAAGGTCTCAATGATTGTTGATTGTTGTTCTTATCTACCTCAATTTCGTAGATGTACATAGTAACATTAATAAGCATGCGTATAATACCCGTTTGTTGGTAATGTAGTACCATTTTTATTTGTATTGGATACTAATTTCTACTAATGGATTTGATTTCATTTATCCACCTCGTTTTAAATTTTACATTATTTTTAGATGTACGGCAAAATTTCATTTTTGGTCCATTATATTGGTCATTTTTCAGGAAAGATCCAACATTTTGGCAAATATCAAACTTATTACAATAAGTTAAAAAATTCATCATATTTGGTCCAATAATGAGGCGACCCGGATAATTTGCCTACGTGTCATGTTGGTATTTTTTACGTCATTTTTTGGGCAAAATTACAAAAATGATACACTAAGTTGGGCGTTGTTAACAAAAGAGACAATTTGTTGTCCTTCACGGAAAAGATACACTTAGTTGGCTTTTTGCACGAAAAAGATACAAAATTACAAAAATGATACACTAAGTCGGGCATAAGCAATCCAAAGTCAGGCATAAATGATACACTTAGTGTATCGTTTTTGTAAATTTGTATCTTTTTCGTGCAAAAAGCCAACTAAGTGTATCTTTTCCGTGAGGGACAACAAATTGTCTCTTTTGTTGACAACGCCCAACTTAGTATATCATTTTTGTAATTTTTGCCTCATTTTTTGAGCTAAATTAATTTCCAGGTGGTGATGACTGGGCAAATGCCACTGCATGCAAAATTTCATTTTTGATCCATTATATTGGCCATTTTCCAGGCAAGATCCAACATTTGGTAGACAACAAACTTAGTGCAATAAGTTAAAAAATTCATCATATTTGGTACAATAATCAGGCGATCCGAATAATTTGCCTACGTGTCATGATTGGTATTTTCCACGTTATTTTTCAAGCCAAATTAATTTCCATGGCCTGTGCCAAACGCCCTCTGCGGCCACGCCACATCCATCTCCTTCGTACGATTTTTCTTCAAATTATCGCCAGTCATGTCTTTAAAGTTTTATAAAAAAAATGTCAGAAAACACTAATAGTCTCTTATTTACGATAAAAAGACTAGGATTTCCCACATACGACGCCAATTTGATACGCAAATTATCTCGAACTGCTTGAACTGCTCCACCATGAACCGGAATCGTCTTGACTGCTGCAATAACCTGCAATACACCAGGAGAGGTCCCGGTCTCAAGTCAGTACAAGAACATGGTAAAATGGGCAGAATATCGAGAATGTTTGTGTGTATGTATGTGCGTTATGTGTAATGTAAATAACCTGGCACACTTATATAGATAGGGTTGCTTGCTACCCAAGAGAGTCCTGGTTAGGAAAAAGATATTCTATCATATCTACTTTCTTAACTAGCCACGCCTCTAGAATCCTTATTCTATGATGAGATAGACTTTCCATCCCAGAAGGATTCTTCCTTCTCTAGGACTTTGGAAATATCGAGGTCGATATGCCGTCCTCCTGACCTCATATGCCACGTGTGCTATCTTCAGGTCGTCCCAACCTCTTTGCATTTCCAACCTCAACAACCTACTATCATAAGGTATATATTCTAGATATTTGAGCTCCTTAGGTTTTCTGACCCCCAAGCTACCAATTCTGCCGAGCTTCCCTTAGTGTTCCACCGATTCCCTGAACTGATTATTTGATTTGTTTTATCGTGCTCGGTTCAGTGAGCTACTTTGAGTGTTATATCACAAATGAACAACATAATTAACAGTTATGCAATGCTTTGTCGCATATATACACAACATGGAAAATACTAATCATGACACGTAGGCAAATTATTCGGATCGACTGATTATAGGACTAAATATGATAAATTTTTCAACTTATTGTACTAAGTTTGATGTCTGCCAAAATGTTGGATCTTTCCTAGAAAATGACCAATATAATGGATGAAAAATGAAATTTTGCCTTAGATACACTTACCACTACGGAGATACAAACTGAGTTATTAGAATGTTGTTCCTTCAATAATGATGATATGAGATACCATACTTAAGAGAATAAACCGATCGACTAGGCCGAGCGAACTACCTGGTCAAGCAGAACCACATATGAGTTTGGTGTGGTCGAACATCACTAGTGTGGAACTAAGAGCCTTCGACATGGAAGACAACATGAAGGGCGCAAGGCGGCAACAGCAGGTCGGGCAATGGCCCCTGGATGGCCTGGTAGAAACTCGACCTGTAGGTCGATCGGTCGTATGATCGACCAAAAAGGACAGCATTGGGGCTCAGAACCATTAGCATTCTACAGCAGCGGACCTCGAGTTGGCAGTACCATTAGGCGGTCTAATACAAAGGATTAAAGGATAAGGAGGAATCTTGCTATAATTAAAGATACACATGGGTAGGAACGTGTGGCATCATTTGATTGGTCCATACCATGTACCCGTCTCTGAAAAACTGGATAGAGCGTATTGTACAATCAAGCTGCTTGGGCAGCTAGCTCACCAAATTCGGGCAGGCTTCTAGAAGCAGGTAACCCACTCCTATAAATATGGGTGGGATGTCCAATGTTACATCCACTATTATACAAATATTCTTCTGCACTTTATCTTCTACGCTTACTCATTTAAGCGTCGGAGGCTCTTCACCGGAGAACTGCTCCGGTGTGAGTTTTTGCAGGTCCGCAGACAATCAACCAACGAGGAAGCTCCAGGC
Organism: Striga asiatica; assembly: GCA_008636005.1. Lineage (NCBI taxonomy): Eukaryota > Viridiplantae > Streptophyta > Magnoliopsida > Lamiales > Orobanchaceae > Striga > Striga asiatica. The sequence goes on along the minus strand of BKCP01005794.1, from coordinate 221,120 downwards.
GAGGTCGATTCCAGCCGGTCCATGCTTACCATTTTGGCGTCGTCTATAGACTTTCGTTCGAAAAGTTTATGTTCACCATAGCCATGGCACACAAAATTCTAAGGGAAAACTTATAACCAACGTTCGATGATGCGTGGATGACCGCGCGTCCGTTCGAAGCTAACCCTTCTCCAGTCTTCTCTGGACCTTCTCATACCCCGACGACCATGATGCCTCGTCCTACGGGCAGGGTGTTCATCGACAGTCTATATCGCTGTTGCAGGCTCAGGCCGAACTCCAGAGGCTCGAGCAACCCAAGGAGCAAGTGTTCAAACCCAGTAGATGATAGACTTGGCTAACGCACAACTAAAAGGAGTTGTGGTCCAAACGATGGGGTTACCAAGGGTAGAGGTGGAGCAAGTTAGCCACCAACTGGTTATGTAGTCAAATGAGGCGCTTGATCGGATGATTGCTAGTGTCATGGTGACAGGAGCTGTGTAGCAGGCCACTCACCACAGTTCTCAAGACAGCACAACGCCAACCATGGTGGTAGAAGCACAACAGCATAAAACTGAGGAGGACGAATCAATTTATAGAGGAGATGAAGCCCAGAGAGATCAAGCCCTAGAGAGAATGGTGGAGCAGTTACGCAAATTGCAAGAAAAGGTCGATGGCAAGGCCGCTTGTCGAGCTCGAGGACATCCCTTCTCGAGGGAGATTTTTGAGGCAGCATTGCCGAACAATTTTTGGGATACTAGCTTGACATCCCTTTGTGCGAAAAATACCGGTGTGCAAAACTCGTCGACCTAGCCATTGCGACCTTTGTAATAAAATAATTGTAGTACCAAACTTCTCGTTGGGCCCTTTTGAACTCTCTTTAAAATAAGTGTTGCACAAAACACCTCTTCAGGTCTCTCCATCCTCTACAAAATAAAAAAATCGAAGCTCCAAATGACTCGTCGGGTCCTCTCATCCTCTCATTGTAAAACATCGGAGCTTGAAATAACTCATCAGGTTGTCTTCACGTAAATAACCGGGCTTCAAAATACCTCATCGGGTTGTCCCGACCCCTATACATAAATAAGTGGGCTACGAATTACCTAGTCAGGTCATCCCGACCCCTTTACATAAATAATCAATCTTCGGAATACCCCGTCGGGTCGTCTCAACTACTTCACGTAAATAAACAGTTTTCAAAATACTTCGTCGGGTCGTTCCGACCCATTCACATAAATAAGTGGGCTTCGAAATACCTTGTCAGTTTTAAATGTACATGGCAAGGGTCCTATAAGAACAAAATTTTACTATTTTAGCCTGTTCATATGCACAGGCTAATTGAACAGTTCAAGATAGAGCTGAAATGGAAATATATGTTCGAGGGGTATTGATTAGTTAGTTCTCCTAACCCCTTCACGTAAATAAGTTGGCTTCGAAATACCTCATCGAGTCTTCCCGACCCTTTAACGTAAATAATCGGACTTCGACCAACCCAATGCCTAACAATCATCCTATTTTCCCTTTTCACACTATATTGTACTAAGATCCAGCCATGACCTCCAACATATTCTAAAACTAACACAAGCAGCCACTACTGTGCAAAACTTCATAAACTGGACAGTTGTTCGACTGCGGGCTAAACAACCGTTAAGTTGCACTAATTACTGGTCAATGGTCATGTTTACTGATTTTGACCGACGAGCGAAACCCTCAAGAAGTCATTCTCCTCAATGCCCCAGCACCGCCGCCATCGGTAGCCCAAACCACCGATCCACCACTCCACTCACTCTGAAAACTGAAACCAAGCCACAGCCCTTGAACGCAGCTGAGATGATTGACCTTAGCTCCTCCACTTACGGCCTGTAGTAGTTGCGGTAAATATGAGCGAGCTGTTTGACCAGGCGGGATCGGCAATTGAGGACTTCGAATCGGGTCAGAAACTCTGAATTACATCGGGAGGCGTCGCGCTCAAACCCATCAGCACGAATCGGGCCCTGCGAGGATGGGGCTAAGGTTGAAGCACATGGAGTATTATTGGGAGTACAAGAAAAGATTCCCCTCTATAACCATCCTGTCGACCCTTGATGTGCCGAAAGTCCTCTTTCTGATTTTTTTACATGAGCCTCTTCTATTCTTTTTTTCGGTAGAAATTGGAATTCGTCCACAGTTGCGCCAATTTGACGTGCTCGAAATATCGGTTTACCAAGATTTTGAGTTGAATTGTCTCGTCACGATCGCTTGAACCACGAACCGGGTCGACGAGCAAAACAATGCTGGGGGCCAGACCGACGTAGACACCCCGCTCAAGTTAGAAATCTTATTCTCAAACGTCAAAAATCTTATTCTCAAATATACCAGAAAATTATTCAAAGCATAAGTCTAGAATTTGAACCTGGATTCTTCATTTATAAGTGATTAATGACTTACTCTCTAAGACAATGAGTTTCCTTAATAATTTAGGAATTTAATCTTTCAGAATCGTTGTATAGATATGGTACAGAAAGACTTCCGACCAGCTTGGTTTCTCGTCGGTACATCGTCCTTCGGACATGCAAAAACTTCAAATTCTCAGATGCGTATGTTAGCACAGTGTAGAAAATAATGTACAGTGTGTAAGTATGTAGACAGTGTAAGTAATATTCTAGAGGGCATACGTCACTCTCTTTTATATGGAGTTTTACTTTGTTGCAGAAGACTGTCTGAGTGAATTGCTCAGTCTACCCATTCGTATTGCCCAAATTGACCAATTTTGTTAGGCCACGTGGCTCTATACACGTGTAGTCCTTATTTTATTAATATTCATTCTTTTACATTAGTCTGTTTTATTAGACTGCTTAATCGTGCGACCAGCTCGAATCCCGTCGATGAAGAGTGTTGTGCGTATCAAGCTCACATATATCCTACTAGTCAATCATACGACCTTATGTCTTCTTCGGCCTGAAGACTCCTTGTTCTGTATTGGCTTTCGACCTCCATTTGACCCACCTGTGATCCAGTTCGACCAACTGATTTGCTTGGCATGGTCTGCAGATTTATAGGTTTTGCTCTATCTAATGTGGTATCCCATGTCAAAATATATACTAACTTTCTAGGATCTCTTAGGATTGTTTCCTAATTCTTCATAGTAACTAACACCATATATTTTTAAATTGGTTTATAGGTTTTGCTCTATCTAATGTGGTATCCCATGCCAAAATATATACTAACTTTCTAGGATCTCTTAGGATTGTTTTCTAATTCTTCATAGTAACTAACACCATATATTTTTAAATTGTAGAGCTCGAGTTAGAATTATTTTCTGATTCTTCATAGATATTTAACTAATACCATCATAGGTATTAATTAATATCATATAATTTTAAATCGTAAAACCCAAGTCGGTTCTGTATTTTTCGGTTCGATTTAATTCAATTTTTGGTTTTAGGTAAAAAAAAAAAAATACCAGTTCATTAGTCTGATTGTAATTTCTTCTCTATTTTGCAAGTAATTTATTTTCGTTCTTTATCTTGTAATTACTTAATTTCCAGATGGGCAATGAAGTTTTCTACTTGTAAAAATAATAATAATAATATGAAAATCCAAGAAAAGAAGTGCATTTTTTGGCATAAACAAACTAAATATCATTGAGGTAATATTTTGGGGTGATTTCACCAAAATAAAATTCCAATGTGTCGTCGCAATTTTCACTTTAAAAAATTGCATGTTAAATTTTATCTGAATTGCTGATGCCATTGGATTGGAGTATAAATGTATAATATGAGGGAAGAGCAAAAAGAAGCTTAAAATTACTGAGAATTACATGTTCTCTCACATCACCAAATTACTTTTATAATAATGAGTCAAATTCCACGAATACTCCCAATCTATCTATATATATATAAAGAGGGAGTTGATGGAATTTATTGCTAAATAAAGATGATATACAATGACTATAATTGGCAACATTTCTACATTTGGTTGTATAATTGTAAGTTTAATTATTTTTGTATTTGTCAATAATACTTTAGATCCGTGTTTATATTTGCACTTTCTATTAACTTAACTAAATTAGTATCCAATTAATAATTCAAATTAATATGGAATCTACATTAATATTTATGCGACTTACTATTCAGCTACCTTTGAAGTTCCTAAAAGTTATTGATTGAGAATTTTAAGTAAAAAATCTATATAAAAATAATAATAAATTTCTGTTTCGATTTTTCTAAAAATAAAAAATCAATTTTAAGTATGAGAATCATTCTGATATTTAATAATGCATAAAAATATATATTTAATAATACATAAAAATATATATACCACCAATTAAGATAATGACACCCAATGATACCATAAATATACGAACCTATAATTTACCATAAATCTACATATATATCTATGTCTATACCTATATCTATATAATGGACCAATCTTTATTGCCATAATTGACATGATTTTGGGCGAGAAATTTTTTCATCTATATTTGTCATTTAATTAATATTTATTTATTAGCAAATCATATGCATAAAAATATAATTATTTTTTATACACTCAATGAGACAATGACTATTACTTATTAACTACAAATTGACTTAAATTGAAATTTTGACTGTAAATTTATTAGATATATTTTAAGTAAGATCTTCTATTAATTTAATAGTAATTTATTAGCATAATTCAAAAAACTATTATGAAATTGATTTGATTAAATATATTATCATCTATGGCAGTAGGTATTAATTTAATTAATTATACTCACTATCAAAAGTCCTTAAAATATTTAATAAAATAAGTAGAATAACTATGTTTAAATCATAATAACTTAATAAATAATCTAAAATATTAATAAAAGTTTCAAATATGTAGTCAATTTAACTATAAAAATGTACATCCCCATTGAATATATCACATGCAGTAATAATAGTATTGAAAATTAAAATAATACTAATAAAAATAAAATTTGATGGTCAGGTGCAATTCAAAATTATAAATTCCACCTTAGAAGTACCTATGTACATTAAAAATTATCCAATTTTTAAAAATATTTATTTTTTTTCTTATATACTATTTTATAAATGAAAAATAAGTTAATAAAAAAGGAATGTATAAAAATTTAGATTATAGCACTTGGTAATCATGAAAACATATACTATATTAAAATATTCGAATAGATACTATGTAACTCATTATATAGGTTGAAAAAATGAATTAAAGAAATAAATATAAATAAAAATAGAAACATAAAAATAAAATATTTAACCATAAAAAAATTGTGTGTTGCATAAGGATTAAAGTCACTAAAAATTAAATTTGTTTATCAAAGTTTTTAACATTTAATGCACTTAATAATTCTAGCGGAAGATAAATATTATGGGTTAAACGTTGGTCAATTATCAAGCAATGTGCAAATTATGAATTGTTAAAAAAATTATAAGACTATAATAAACGACAATTTTATAAGTACATACAAATAATTTGTATGCAAATATCATATGATCTTATACATTTATAATATTTTATAAACTTATAAATAATAAAATTTTATTAAATAGTAAAAAACTAAAAAAAAAAATACAAAAATAGAAATTAACAATAATAATAAATAAATAAATGTCATATTATTACCGAATAGAATATTGTGGATAATATAATTTCATATTATCTTAAATAATTTTATAATATTTCAATAATAAATATTTTTTGTATTGCACCCCGTGCATCGCACGGGTATCAACACTAGTTAAAAGGAAAAGAGGAAATAAAAATACAAAAACAATATAAAATTATTAAAAACTAAATCCCACATATCAGTCCTTCGATTTCAAACTGTTTCCTACATCGATAACGAAGCGGTACTTGACATCGGCTCTCGCAAGCCTCTCCATGGCCGTGTTGATATAATCCATTGATATAATCTCAACATCAGGCAGTATATTATGCTTAGCTGCAAAGTCAATCATCTCCTGCGTCTCCTTAATCCCTCCAATCATACTCCCACCAATCATCTTCCTCTCCGTCGCCAGCGAGAACATCGGCAGCTCCAGGGGCCTCTCCGGCAACCCCACCACCACCAGCTTCCCGTGCGGCTTCAGAAGGCTCAAATAAGCCTGAATCGAGTGAAAAGCCGACACACAATCGAGGATTCCGTCCAGAGTCCCCTTCGCCGACTCCAGCTCGTGGCTCAGCAGGAATTGGTCGGCGCCCAGAGTTTCAAGAGCGTACGCCTTCTTCTCCGGCGCGATGTCCATCACCGTCACCTTGGCACCGAAGGCCTTGAGGAATTTGACCGCCACGTGGCCCAGCCCGCCGAGCCCGGCAACCCCCACGTGGAGGCCCGGCTTGTCCAGCCCGTAGTACCTCAGCGGGCTATACGTCGTGATTCCGGCGCACACCAGCGGCGCGCCGCGGTCCATCGGGAAATTCTCCGGCCAGCGGATGACGAAGTCCTCGTCGGCGACCATTAGATCTGAATAGCCGCCGTAGGTGAGGGATCCGTCAGCCTGGACGCCATTGTAGGTGTCCAGTTTTTCCGGACAGTAATTCTCAAGGTTGTTCTCGCATTGGTCGCAGAGGCGGCACGATCCGACCATGACGCCGACAGCGACCTTGTCGCCGACCTTGAACTTGTCGACCTTGGATCCGACCTCGGTTACAACGCCGACAATCTCGTGGCCGGGGATCATAGGGTACTTGGCAAATCCCCAATCGTTTTTGACGAGGTGGAGATCTGAGTGGCAGACGCCGCAGTAGAGGACTTGGAACCGGACGTCTCGGCTGCCGGTGGCCCGCCGAGTGAATTCCAGAGGAGAGAGAATGCCTGACGAGTCTGTGGCGCCCCAACCGAGAGCCTTCACTGTCTTCGCCATTTTTTGCCTCTCTTTTTTTATCTGTTATATTTTTTATTTCTTACAAGAATTGAAAAATATAAAATAAATAGATTGCTCTTTAGAGAATGAGAAATAGTAAAATACAATGCTTTAAAATGTGAGAAATGTGGCATATTTATAAGGTAATCAAGCGAGTAAACAGCTGGGGAGTGGGAGTGTTTGATGTTGATATGTTTGGGTTGGCTGAGTCACACATGAGTCATATGAAGAGTCTATAGAGTCAGCTGTGACTCAAGTAGTCAGGTGGGGATAATTATGGACGGCAGATATTTTTTTTGGTTAGGTGAGTCGAGATTGCTGTGGTAGTTTCTGGGCACTGATCCTTCACAATTTATATTAGGGCATATGAATCTTTTATTATTACTAGTAAAGTGCACGTGCGATGCACGTAGTATCGAATGATTTTCGTTGAATAAGTTTGTAAAATAAATTAATTTATTTATTAAACATATCATTGCAGGAATGAAATAAAATATAGAACAAATGAATTCATATGTGATTTTTTTATTTAGAATTAACGTAATGATGTTCTAATATATAAAGAGTGAAATAACGTTTTAAACCCCCAACTAAAATATATAAAAAACAAATCCTTAATACAAAAAACACTAAGATTTTCTTTCATCTTTCTAATAAGAAACATTCATACTCGCTGGAGTCCAATACATCAATACTATTGCAAAATTCCTCTTAATTCATTTGGCGCTAATTTTATTCAAACACTTAAGAAACATTCTGACCCAACATATAGTTAAACTTCATGATCGTAAAAAATATGAAGTATTTCAAAATAAAAAAATTTAATGATAGAAAGTAATGTGTTGATTCCAGGAACTCCCTAGCCACTCCTTAAATTTTTAATTAAAAAATTTTAAGATTAACATACCCAATTTTTAAAGATATATATATATATATATATATATATATATATTATGTACCTAAAAGTTCTAGTTAAAATATATGTGTATCTTAAGTATGTTTTATACAGTAATGCTAAGTAGCCAACTGTTGGCTCCGTTAAGGAGCCAACTGTTGACTCCTTAGCATTACTGATGTTTTATATTTCTCATTAGCCAACTCCAAGTTTACTTTGTTGAGTCCCGTCTCTCGTTGCGGTTATTGCTAGTTGATATTGTACATTAAGTAATTTTATCAGTATTTTTACTCTTGGATTTAATGAAAGCTATAAGTTTTCTCATCATTCTTACCACTTATTTAGTTATTCTAATACTATTAAATAATTAAGGACCTTTCAAAGTATCTTGTTTGTTTTGAAACAAAAATTACTTATTATCATAAATTAAACGACAATTACATTGAATGTGTTATATTTTCTATCATATCAAAATTTTCGTAATAATAGTTGCACACAATATTATATATAATGCATTTTTTTATATAGATTTGGAGTCCTACTTTTACTACAACAAAATGAGAAAATTCCAACGAAAATTACAACAAGAATATAACGATCTTCTTAAGTTGAATTGAGAAAAATCATGTCTTTTGGTTTCTTAAATATATTTTATCTTATTGTGATTGTATTGATTTATTAAAATGTATAACAAATGAGAAAGGTGATAGATGATGTAACGTATAATTTATAAATTACAATGACATGTTCTTTTGATGATATATTTTTTATATTAACTAAATAATGCCCCCAATATGAAATTATTTTGGATCTAACACTGCAATTAGCTCTCCAATAGAATTTCCATTGAATTTTTGCACTATTCCAATGACAGTTTTTCCAACGATTGAATATATGGTCCAAAAAAAATTCCAATAGAAATTCAAGTAATTGAAATCTTTAAATCCACTAAAGTTCATGTAATTTAATTTGAACTCAGTAGGAATAGCCAATGAAATTATCCAATGAAAGCAATATTTATGAAATATTCGTTGGAATTTTCTGTAGAATACCTTACCGTTGAATTTTTCATTGCAATATAGCAATTTGTTGTAGTCCTCTTAAACATTAATTTTTTATGTAGTATTTATTGATTAATAGTGTTTACAATTTTTCTATTAAAATATATTAAAAACATGAACTTTTTAGTTCCTATATTTTTTTTTCCAGAAATCACTCATTATTTTATCTTAAGATTACCTATTAATTTACCAATTGAGTTACGTTTCTTACATATTAAATATTTAAAAATTAGAATATTTTTTATTTTATATGTTCAATATGATATTTATATATTATATTAAAAAAACTAATATAGCAAATAAAAAGTTGTTTAAAATTAGAATAATAAAGATTTGCTTTTGGTAACTTACATGGATAAATGGACAAATAACTTTGTCTATCACATCAAATTTACACATAAAGTTATAAGGACAAAAAACTAACAAGCGTTTAACAACTCAGCTCGTTTACTTGATAAGTATATTTATAAAAGGTTTATATTTCTTCTAATAATTATAACATTTTTATTTATTACTTTGTTTCATATTTATTAGTACGTGTCACAACTTATTTATTTTTAATATTATTTATCATATTTAATATTTTTTTAAAATTTTATCTTGTTATTTTACATGTTCTTAACTGTAGATTTGTCAAACAATGCATAATATAAAGTCTACAAGTTTTTCGTTCATCTGTCTCATTATATATCAAATATTTCTATATCTTATATTATATTATATTTAATTACAATTTCTTTTTAATTTATACTATAATTGAATATTTAAAATTCATAAATTCCTCAATAATATTGTCGAGTCAACTTTTGTTCAAAAAATTTTAAAAAACATAATTGCTTACAATTATTTGCTTATGTTGAATTGAGGCAAGTTATGTTTTTTTAATTGTAACTGTATTGATGTGTAACATGTATTATAGATAAGAAAGATGACAAATTATGAAAACTATAATTTATAAATTATAATGATATTATGTTATTTTAATGGTATACCTTTTCTATTAACTAAATAATGCCTCAAGTATGAAATTATTTTGTATCCACCATTGCATGTAGATTTTGAATAAAACTTCCATTGAAATTCTTACAATTCCAGTGACATTTTTTCCAACTGTTGAAATATGACCCGAAAAAAATTCAAACAAATATTCACACAATAATAAATAATGATAATTAGATTAATTAAATCAACTGAAATTTCAATATAATGTAATTTGATCTCTGTTGGAATAGTCAATGAAATTTTACAGTGACAGCTATACGAATAAAATATCATTTGAGATTTTCAATGGATATGTCTTACCATTGGATTTTTCATTGCAATGTACCATTTTTTTATTCCTTTATAAATTATATTTTTTATGTAGGAGTTTTTGTTATTAATTAGATGTATTTATAATTTTTCTATTAAAGATATATTAAACACATGAACTTTTTAATCCGTATATTTTTCAAGAAATCCCTCATTATTTTATCGAAAGACTACCTATTAACTTATCAATTGAGTTACATTTCTGGCACGTTAAATATCAAATAATAAAAAGTATTATTTTATATATATAATATGATATTTATATATTATTTTAAAAAACTAATAGCAAATAAAACGTTATTTGAAATCAAAATTATCAAAGATATTTTTAAAAAAATAAAAATAAATTTCTAACCTATATGGATAAAAGTATAAATAACAATTGTCTATCGTCTAAAATTTATACACTGAACTAATAAAAGCAAAAATTTAACATGTGGTGAACAATTTGGCTCGTTTACATCGATAAGTACAAATTTAAAAGTTCTACAATTACTTTTACTAATTATAATATTTTTATTTATTACTTTTTTTCATAGTTATTAATAAGTGTTACAACTTAATTATAAATTTAATATTATTTATTAGATTTATTATTTTTTAACTTTAAATTGTTTTTTCATGTGTATTTTAATATATATGTGTCTGTGTGTGTATAACTTTTAGTCCTGTTAAAAAATACATAAAATTAAAGTATAGCACGCTTTTGAATCATATGTCTTATTTATATCAATTAATTTTATATATTTATATTATATTATATATAATTATAATCTTCTCATTTATACTCAAATATATAAATTTTTTATTTCTTACATTTTTTTTTCTTAAAAACTATTTTATTATAATAACACCTATTAATAGATAGATGAGTAATGATAATATATGAATATACTTTTTTGATTAAAATTAATTAGTTTTCAACATGTAAATCATATCATGATTCTCGAGATATTTTTAATTAATTTGTAGATAATTATATGGTTAAAATTATTCCATGTTGCTAAAGTGGTATCTCATTTAACGTGAAAACAAATAGATTAAGTTTTAGTATTATACAATATCATAAAATTGTTCTGGTCTTATGTACCGAAGAAATTGAATTGATTAGAAGTTTAGGTTGCAGAACAATCATTCAACAAGTAATCTCGCATACTATTACCCAATTTGTATAGGTTATTTTATTATGCTTTTTTTGTTGGATCAATTTTAATGTCTTTAAAGAACTTTTATATATTAGAGTTACGAAATGTGATTACAATATTACCATTAAAATTATATTAAAAATAATGACATTTTTTAAAACAACAATTCTATATCCTATCAAATAGTTTTAGAGATATGTGGAAGAAAACAAATTCGTGAGAAATAATGGTGCCAAACCAACATATTGTAGTTGCTTTTTGGAGTATGGAATGATTTGTTCATGTAGTTGTATGTAATTAATTAAATATTAGTTATAATTAAAAATATAAGATATGATGGACATTAGTATATTACTAATTTACCATTAAAAAGATGTCAAAGTAAGAGTTTTTTAGGTAATTTATTTTTATATTTAAATATATAAAATATGATGTGTATTAGTGTATTACTAATTTGCCATTAAAAATATGTCAAAGTAAGGATTTTTTAGGTAGTTCATATTTTTACAAAAACACTCGTCCTTTTATAGTAGTATAGATTATTCATTTAATCACCTATTACAATCAATTTTATCTACATCATTTTTACATTATTGTTTTGCTAAACAACTCTCTATTTAAACACTATTTCACATTTATTGAATCATTTTGGGTGTGATCGGATATGGATTTGATTGGTTTTTATTAATTATTTTTGAACCATAATTAATTTTAAAAAATGTAGTATATATGTTTAGTTGTTAGTGGGAATCTAAATTTAAAAATGTGGTATCACTCCACGCCATAGTTAATTTTAAAACATGTGGTATAACCATTTAGAAGTTTTCACTATCCTCTTGCCTCCCAAAGCAAGATACCGGCTAATATCGCCCTCTTACATAGAATTCAGGGAACACCCTTCTGTGACTTGATGTGGAGTGATCTTGAAGAGATAGAGACATGGGTTGTTAGTCCTCGAGGAACAGGCTGGTTTTTTTGTTATGGGGTTTCATCTTCGTTCTACCATATTAACAAACTTGATCTAGTTTGTCGGGCAAAGGAGTACCGGAAGATAAAAAAAACGCGGACGTTTTCGTCGGAAGGTTCTTGTTGTGCTGGAAAAATTGTTGGAGGTAGAAGCGGCTTAGGAGAACTTGCGAGATATCCCCGCCACCAATTTATGAATTTATCCTTGAAGACAAGGATATACTCGAAGGGGACGATGCGAACCAAGTGCCCGAGCAGCCAAACGCCGCACAGGCAATCGTGCGCACAGTAGCAGACCACACAATCCTCGTGTCGCGACAACCGTCGCAAGCCAATGGAGATTCGAGAGGCGCCAGGCCTCGCGCTGGGAAGCCATGTCGCGCCGCTATGTGCCAACGAGAGCAGGGACCAAATTAGCAATTCTTCCATTTTTTAGTTTAGTTTTGTTATTTTTTATTTTTCTAGGACCTTAGTTGTAATTTTAGAATTTTATCTTCTTTAAAACTCGTGTATTGATCATTTGAAAAAACCTATGAAATATGAGACAAAAAATCGCTAGCATTCTAGCACAAAAATCTCGTGTTAACTGACGATTATTAAAGCGAGTTTTTACAAATTCAAATGGGTGGTACTATTTATCGCCCCCCATTTTACTACTCACCGCCCCCCTTGGACGATTTTACCCTTTTTATTTTGTCTAAACATCTCAGAGAAAAGTGTACGGTGAAATGTCGTCAAATTCGGAGGTACGAAAATTATTGTGTCCGGCCACCGGACGGCTTTTAGCCCGTCCGACCGTCGGAACCGAATGGATTTTAAGTCGTCCGGCCGGCCGATTCGGACGGGTTAAAAGCCGTCTGAAAAGTTCGGCCGGTCGGACGGGCTATATCCGAACCGGCCGGCCGGACGCTTTAAAAGCTGTCCAGCGGCGACGGCCGGTCGGAACCGGTCCATCCGGTTCAGCTGGCCGGATAATTTTTTTTGTTTTTTGTTCTTTAAATTATTATGTTATATATTTGAAATAATTATGTTATAAATTGAACTATATTATTATGTTATAAAGAAGGGGAAATTCTATTGGAAGGCCTAACTTTTAGTAATTGTATTAAATTAAGGCCTGGATTTTGTACTTTTTCAACAGAAGGCTTATATTTTAGGTCATTCTCACTTTAAGGCTTACATTTTAGTTAACTTTCCATTATAAGGCCCGAACTAACTTTACCTTTTCATATGAATATATAAAAAACTATTATGTGAATAAAAAGTATTATTATTATTTTGTAATTTATATTTTGCATACTTATAGATAAAATTATATTAATAAAAATTAATTTTAACTTTTCTTTTTGGAAGAAAAAGTTGGTACTATGTCATTACTTGTTGAAAATGATATATTTTTGTAGATTGCATTTATATATTATTTTTAGTTTTACTTATTTATATTATAAATAAAAATAATATTTCATATTTTTTAATTCACTTATCATTTTTTTAAATTATTCATGATTAAACTTTTGCATAAATATATTTTATATAGTTTCGCTTTATTATTAAGTAAATATTACTAAAGATATTTATTATAAGTATGTAAAATATAAACTAAATAAAAAATTATTTTTGTTCACATAACTATATTATAAAATAAAGTTAACTGGTTCACATATTTATATCAAAATATAAAGTTAATTGAGCCTTACAATGGAAAGTTAACTAAAAAGTGAGCCTTAAATTGAGAATAACCTAAAATATAGGTCTAATATTGAAAAAGAATAAAATTCAAGCCTTAAATTGATACAATATAAAAAATTTGAGCCTTCCAATGGAATTTCCCCTATAAATTATTATGTTATATTTTAGACTTGATTATGCTACAAATTGGACGTTAAATATTATTGTGTTAGGAGTTACAAATTGTTATGTTACATGTTGATTATGGTATAAATTGGACGTTAGATATTATCGTGTTACGAGTTAGAAATTATTATATTACATGTTAGTCTTGGTTATGTTATAAATTGATGTTAGATAGTATCGTGTTAGGAGTTACAAATTATTATGTTACATGTTGATTATGGTATAAATTGGACGTTAGATATTATCGTGTTACGAGTTAGAAATTGTTATATTACATTTTAGTCTTGGTTATGTTATAAATTGACGTTAGATAGTACCGTGTTAGGAATTAAAAATTATTATGTTACATGTTATAGTTGATTATATTATAAATTGGACGTTAGATATTATCGTGATCGTGTTAAGAGTTACAAATTATTGTGTTGCATGTTAGACTTCATTATGCTATAAATTGGACGTTAGATAATATCATGTTATGAGTTACAAATTATTATGTTACATGCTAGAATTAATTATCTTAATTTAACATGTCCTAAAAATATAAATATTGTACTATATAGCAGGAGTCATGGGAAGATTTTGGAGGAGATGGTGTTTATTACAGTCTGAGTTTCGATACATGTACATTATTTAATAGTGCTCAGGACGCTCTTGAAGTTGCAAAACACCAGAAAATATTGAATGGTTTCCTATTAGTAATTCCGAGCCACAAAAAGAAAACGGTCAAGTTTTTTAAGTGCCATAGAGGCGAACGCTACAGAGGCACAAGCGGAAATTCCAGAAAGAAAAAAAACAAATAAGTGCGGCTGCAATTTTGAGATCAAAGTAAAAAAGGTGTCCGACGCTCCATACTGGAGGATCTGTAGATGTAGCAATGAAGAGAAGGGCTACCATAACCATACATTTGTTGTGTATCCTGAGGGTCATCGCCAGTTGAGCGGCCTCAGCACTTCATCTAAGAAAATTGTTCGTGATATGACGAACGCTCAGGTGGCCCGACAAAAATTATGGCCGCGCTGAAGGAAAAGAATCCGGAAGACAACGTTCATTGCGACAGGTATATATATTATATCTTGTAATATATGTTTTAATTAACTTTTTGAAGTTAATTATTATAATTAGTAATTTTTTATACGTAAAAGTTACTGTAATAATTAATAAATTTTATTATATTTACTAATGTATTATTATTGTGATAGTTAATAATTTTTTTATCAAATTAATCGCATTAATATACTTTTTTATTTATTAATATAATATTTTTTTTGTTTTAAATTATAATAATCATTATAATTAACGCTAATCGGTGACAGATATATAACTTTAGAGATAAGCTGCGGAAAGAGAGTTTCGACGGTAGAGACGTTCCTTCCCAGCTATGCATTTGGCCGTGAGCAGCGAGTATACAATTTATGCAGAATCCGATCCGAACACGAAAGCGTTGACGCATATATTCATGGCCCATCCTACGTTGATCAATCTATTCCGGACATATCACTATTATGTCGGCATAGATTCCACGTATAAAACCAACATGTATGTTACTTTATAAATACTTTATTAGTATAAATCTTAAATAGTGTGTTTGATTAAGTAAACTTTTATTTGATTATATTTTTCGTCTTCTTGGTCTCATTTGCACAGGTACAAGATGCCGTTAGTCGAAATGATTGGGATGACACCGTGCAACCAGAACTTCCTAATTGCGTATGCGCTCATCAGGGACGAAAAAGAGGCCAGTTACGACTGGGTTCTAGAGAAGTTGAGACTACTGATAGGCCAAGACGTATATCCTTATATTGTTGTCCGTGACAGAGAGTTGGGTTTACTCACTTCTATTCAGAGGCATTTTCCTGAATCAGCCCACTTACTCTGCACGTGGCACATCAACAAAGATGTGGAAGACAAAGCCTACAAACTATTTGGGAAGAGTAAAAAATTCTCGGAGATTTTCACGCACAGTACGTGGAAAGCGATTGCAGAGGCCAGTACGTTTGATGCCTACACCGATGCCGTTGCCGAGCTGCACGCAAAATATTCGAAGTCTTCAGAGGTGATATCGTATGTGGAGAGCACATGGTTAGGGCACCGCGAGAAGTTTGTCAAGGCTTGGACCAACCAAGTGACACATTTTGGAAACAACAACTTCCTGTAGGGTGGAGAGTGCCCACTCTGTGTTGAAGGAGTGGCTTCACACGTCCACCGACGCGCTCTATATAATTTGGCAGAAGATTAATAAGCATATCGATAATCAAGTGACTGAAATCAAGTACGTACTGCAATTTTTAAATGCGTTATTATATTACTGCATTAATTAATTATAATCTAACGTTATGTAACGTATTATCAGGACGGCGCTTGAGACCTCGAGATCTAAGAAGAATACACGGTATAAGAGAATCCTTTTCGCGAGCGTGATACTGAGGGTCTCGCATTACTGTCTGAGTTTATTGGACGCTGAGCTTACGAGGATGCACGACTTGGACGCCGATGTTTACACTAGCTGCGGCTGTGTATTGCAGTTCACTCATGGACTTTCTTGTGCCTGTCTGCTCCGTAACGCTGTTGATTTCAAAATTCCGATTGATCTCAGAATGATTCACCAGTTCTGGAGAACGCTACAGATGTTAGAGCCAGGTAATTTAAGGTTAATGTTTTATTTATAATTTTCTACTTGTTGTTTCATTTTTAATTATAATTTATGTAATTAAAATACATTATTTAGTTTAATTCATTGACTTTTTTATCGTATACTTGTTGGGACTGGTCATCAGAGCCAGGCGAGCCAGGCTGCATGGTCAGATGCGGAGTTCTTTCAGACGCTTGTGAGTGAGGTTGAAACCCGCGATCCCGCGACGATGCGGTACGTGAATCAGTTCATGTACAGTCATCTTTACCCAGACCAACAGAATTATGCGGAACCTGAGGTTAAGGATAACCCGCGAGGTCGTCCCAAGAAAACTAATTCAACTAAGCGTAAACCATCTGCTTTTGAGTACAACGATAGATCGCGAGGTTGGAAATCGAGCCGTACGACCACTTCTTCGCGTGGACAGACAAGTTCGTCTTCTCAACAGTCACAAGGGGAAGCAACTCATACATTTTCTTTTAGCGTTAATTAAACTATTTATATGATTATATAAATTGTGACGTGAAATTATTATGATATTTATTGCAGAGTTTAGACCGACAAATATATTTGAATTTTCAATGTGGCAAAATATCCCCTGGCATATGTTGGACTACATAGTGAGTTACCTGAATGTGGATGCGGATGGTAACTGCGGATTTCGGGTCATCGCGAGTCACGTGTATGGTCACCAGAAGTACTAGACAGATGCAAGAGAAAGCATTGCGAAGGAGGTCGACAGCCACCGTGAATTGTACGAGTACATCTATTTTAGAGATATCGATACCGGACTCCGTCGCGTAATGTGGGGCAACGGACCTTGTGGACGGGCTCACTAGTTCGAAGTTCCGCAGGACCTCTACGCCATTGCGACCCTATTTAATGCGGTTGTCGTTCTGTTGGGCTCTGGTCCGCAAGGTGGGCAACACGACTTATTCAGCATCACAGTGTTGCCTCTCATTGCACGATCATCGGCTAGAGGACCATGTCGTGAGATTGTCATGCGCCATCTTGGTACCGTAGCACACTACATTCGTTTAGATTTGACTCATGATTGTCCATTACTTCCTATTCATTCCATGTGGTTCCATTACCGAGATCAATCGGTTCTGGGTTGGGAGGATCAGTATGAGGCTAGGTTGCGATTGTGGTTTACTGTTCAAAAAAGACCTTCTTGAATAAAAGAACGATATTATTCACTTGTGGTATGACGCTTCTAATTCAACTTAAGTTTAGCCAAAAAAAAAAATTTAATTTGAATGATTTATGTACTAAAAATGACAAAAAAGGTACCATTAATGCGATTTCGATTGCCCTGTAACACGAACGTATGTTCCTGCGCTGGAGACAAGCTCGTTCTCCTGAGTCGACCCATCGGGACTCTCAGAAGAACGAGCCTGTCTCGAAACGCAGGAACATACGTTCGTGTTACAGGGCAATCAAAAATTGCATTAATGGTACTTTTTTTTTTTTTTTTAATATAAACCATTCAACTTAATGTTTTACAAATAATAAATAAAAAAAAATCATTCAACTTAATGTTTTACAATAATATTAAAAAAAATCATTATATCATTATTGGGCATTGTCGTAATCCAACATAAACTTAGCCAGTTCTTCTTGGACTTCCGCCGCCACCGGACATTCGCATCCCTGCTGCCAAATCGATGTAATGCCCAAAAGACAGTTCACCCACTAAACAAATGGAAGAATTAAAAGATAAGACTAAAATTTATTAAAAAAATTATTGTAATGAAATAACATTAATTAAAATTTAGTAATCAACTTACATAGGCGGTATTGACATGCGTAGAGACCTCGTTCTCGTCCGGCAGCTCCTTGCCCATGAGAGTCGGATGGGAAACCCGACTGTACCACTGCAGGTAATCCGCAGTCGCCTCCCCGCGATCATGTGTGGTGGGGGTGAACATAGCGGTGTTGACTGTCCCAGAAATCGGGAACTGGGTCCAGGCACCTACGGCAGCAGCCTCAGAATGCTCAACCCTGTAGTTCCTAGACTCCCAAACACGTACTGCACTGATTGGCGGGTATGTAGGGGGAGGGATATTCTGGACATACCCCAACTGGCGCAGACACCACGTAGGCAAGTACGGCTCGACAACATCGCGATATCGAATCAATCCGATATAAAGAGTCATCGGCTCTATCGCATCTGGGATGGAGCTGCCGTATGGCAACCATTGCACCTGTTCACAATTGCATAAAACTATTTGTAAAAATAATTATATTATTTTAAATAACGGGTAACTAAATTTAAATAAAATAACTTCACGTACATCGGAGGCAGTGAGTCTGTCGAGGCGCCGACGGATGACTGTGAGCCGATCGTCTGACCTTGGCGCATTCCCTACGCTCCACGAGCGAGATCGTGCGAGACAGTCAGGACTGATGGGTAGACGCCCCTGGGGTTGGAAATCGGGGAAATACTCATATATCCAAGGCTGCAGAAGAGTCAAGTAGCCCGACATTTGGGCAAAGTCCCCTCGGCTGGCAATACCTAGCTGTCTGTACATGTATGGCAGCGTAGCCGATCTCCATGTGTAACTAGGGGTGAGCAAAACCGAACCGAAACCGCAAAACCGAATCGAACCGCTACATTCGGTGCGGTGCGGTGCGGTTTCTGAAGAGGTTCGGTTTCGGTGCGGTTTGAATTTTTCAAAACCGCAAAAGTTTCGGTGCGGTTCGGTTTTGTATCCGAAGGGTGCGGTTTTAACCGAACCGCACCGCATATCATATAATGTCCATTTATTTTTTAATTTTTACATATAAGATATTCTGTCATGGAACTCGCACCCACGCTTTTCATTTTTCATTGTATTCTTAAATTACAAATTAGTAAATTACAATTACTAATTTTCATTTCACGTTCAAGCTCTCTCAACCCTCACTCTCACCCCTCTCCGCCGCAACCCTAGTTTTTCATTTTCACTCTCAGATCTGTCCATCGCTCAGCCTGTCCATCGCGCGCTCAGCCTCTGTTGGTCGTTGACTCTCACAATCGCTGGCTGCTCACCATTCGACGGTCGTTCGACCTCAACGTTCCACCGGCATCCTCGGTCAGCTCTCACTCATTCAGTTTCTGTTATTTTTTTTCTCATTTCGTTCCCTTTTTTTTTTCTCATTTCAGTTAGCTCTCACTCTCTCAGGGTTCGAACCATAATTTTTACATATAAGAAATTTTTACTATCAAGGTTCGAACCCTAATTTTGGATTTTTAATAAAATTCTTCATTTTGTTCTCCTCTTTTCTAATCGGTTTCAGTTTCTGTTTTTTTTCTCATTTCGAACCCTGATAGTTTTTTTAATAAATTTCTTCATTTCGTTCCCCTTTTCCTTTTGTTCATGTTCGAACCTTGATAGTAAAAATGTTGAGGTTATTTAATTCTTAATTTAGGAGAATCGATCATTTGGTAAAGTTTTTCCTAATTTCTGTATTTTTTGTATAATATTGTCTGTGAAATCTTTAATGTTATAGACTGACTGGGTTGCTGCTGTTTGTTTTTGTTCTTGTTGTTGAAGATATGGCTGAAGATTCACCAAAAGGAGGTCCACCATCGACAAATGACGAATCGACTACAAGTCAAACTCAGACCTCAAAGTTAAAAAGGAGCCGCTCGGGGAGTTCAAGTGATGCTGCAGCTGCTACTGTAGGTACCGGGATTGCAGGGGACGGTGGTAATTCGAGAAGGTCTATAGCTTGGGATCACTTCGATCGGAAGGTGGTCGAAGGTATATCTAGAGCTGAATGCAAACACTGCAAAAAATTGTATAGATGTCATACTCGAAGGAATGGTACGTCTGCACTTCTTCACCATATGTCTGTTTGTAAAGCTCATCCGAATGTGACCGAAAAAAAACAATCAAAATTGATTTTGCAATCCATAGACGAGGGTGATGAAATGGCAGTAGGTAGTTGGAAATTTGATCAAGAAGTCATTAGGTCAAAACTAGCTAGAATGATCATGGTTGATGAGCTTCCATTTCGGTTTGTGGATGGTGATGGATTCAAAAACTTCATGTCGGTTGAACAACCTAGGTTTAAAATTCCCTCTCGTTGGACTGTGTCACGAGATTGTTATCAGTTATACCTAGATGAGAAGTTGAAATTAAAAAATTACTTCAAAAGGTATGGAAAAACAGTTTCTATTACCACAGATACTTGGACTTCCGTGCAAAAGATTAATTATATGTGTATCACCGCCCACTATATTGATGAAGAATGGAACTTAAATAAAAAGATCATCAACTTTTGTCCCATTGAGAGTCATAAGGGTGAGGATTTAGGAAGGCAAATAGATGGTTGTTTGCGGGATTGGGGAATCTCAAAGGTGTTTGCTATTACAGTTGATAATGCATCTTCTAATGATACTTGTCTTACATATTTGAAAAGTAGATTGTCTTCTCGGGGTTATGTTTTTTTGAAAGGCAAGTTTCTTCATATGCGTTGCATTGCTCATATTATTAATTTGGTAGTTGTGGATGGGATAAAAGAAATCAAGTCTTCCATTAAGAAGATTCGTCATGCGGTTCGATTTGTGAAACTATCTCCGGCTAGATTGGCGAAATTTCGAGAATGTTGTGATGATGAAGGTATTGTGAGCAAAAGCTTGTTATGCTTAGATGTGAGCACTAGGTGGAACTCCACTTACTTGATGTTAAATGTTGCACAAAAGTTTGAGAGGGCATTTGAGAGGTATGAAATAAAAGATCCTTACTTTAAACTAGAGCTCAAGCATGGACCACCATCAATTATTGATTGGGAAAATGCTAGAAGGATGGTTGATATTTTATCCCACTTCTACGAGCTAACATTGAGGATTTCGGGCACATCTTACGTTACCTCAAATGAATTTTATCATGAAATTAGCTCGGTTAATTGCTTGTTAAGAGAATGGGTTGCTAGCAATGATCTTGATATCAAAGCAATGGGGGAAAAAATGAAATCAAAATACAATAAATATTGGGGGGATCCAAAAAATATGAACCATCTTATTTATGTGGCGGTTTTTGTTGATCCTCGCTACAAGTTGGAGTTCCTTGAGTATGCACTTTGTGAAGAGCACGGAGAAGAGAACGGTTCGGAGATCTTCAAGAGTGTGAAGGGGAGTGTTCGCGAGTTGTTTGAAGCTTATAAGTTGATTTATCAACCTCATTGTGCCACGTCCACACAATCAATGAATCGAGTTTCAAGTTTGAATGAATCTCCTCATCCCGATCTTTCAAAGAATAAATCAAGGTATCACTTGGGGGATAAATTCAAAAAGCACAAGATAGAGAGTGGAGAAGTAGAAAGCAAGTGTGACTTGGATGTTTACTTGAAAGAGAGTGTTCTTGTTGTCGATAAAGATGATTTTGACATTTTGAAGTGGTGGAAACTCAACCAAAGTAGATTTCCCATCCTCGCTTGTTTTGCACGGGATGTATTAGCGATTCCCGTCTCTACCGTGGCATCGGAGTCCGCTTTTAGCACCGGCGGTCGTGTTCTTGATGATTATAGGAGTTCTTTAACTCCCAAAATTGTGGAGGCTCTTATATGTGGCCAAGATTGGTTGAGAAAAAAGAAATCTAAGTGGACCATGCCCCTTGAAGAGAGCCTAGTAGAAGACATTGCAAAAATAGAAGAAGGTACCTTAATTTAATGTGTTCTAATTTGACATTAATTGTGTTATATTACTTGCAAATGTTGACTAACTTTTTTTAATTTATTTTATATAATGATAGCTGTGGAAGGCGTTGGGATTAGCGATGTCAATGACAATGAGAACACAATGGAGGAATAGGAATGCAAGGTGTTTTCTATTTTTTTTTTTAATGAACAATGATATTTATTTTGTTTGTATTGTAATTTGCTGCTGCTCTAATTTAACTTTTTGAGGGATTTTTTATGTTGTATTTCATCTCAGTTTTTTTCTGATTCACAGGGGCTGCTATGGACTGGTTTTGGCTGAGTTGCTGAGGGCTTATTTTGAGTTGCTGAGGGCCTGTTTTGAGTTCAAATTGTTGTTGTTTCACTGGCAGGATTTAGCCACTTGGGAGTGGCAGTGGTTTTTTTTTTATTACTGTTGACTTATTGTTATGTTTGCTATTGGCTTTGAGACTTTGAGTAATTTGCTGTTGGTTTTGAGACTATGAGTAATTTGCTGCTGCCTGTTGGTTTTGAGACTTTGGACTTGTGTTATGATGATGTTGGTTTTGAGTACTATTAAACTTATGTTATGCTCTTATGGACTTATTGTTATGCAATGTAATATTGAACTTATGGATTGTGGACATGTGGTGGTTTTATTTTGTAATGGAATGTCTAAGTCCAGTAGATTTGATTCATTTGAATTTTGATCTTTAATTTGTGTTAATTATTTTTTTAGAGGCGGTTAACCGAAAAACCGCACCGCACCGAACCGAAAATTTCGGTTCGGTTTGGTTCGGTTTTTCATTCTCTCGCGGTGCGGTTCGGTTAAGAAATTTCAAAATTTCGGTTTTCGGTTTTTTGCGGTGCGGTGCGGTTTTTGACCGAACCGCACCGATGCTCACCCCTATGTGTAACCCCCAATCAAATCCAAGCCGTCGAGCACCTCGTGCAGAAGCTTGGGGGTCACTCTACTACCACTCTTGTCGACGAACAATGTGGTAGCCAACATCACCCACATCCAGGCACCCGCCTCATCCCTAGCCGCCCGGTGTTTCCCCCTGAATGCCCCTGCAATGGAGGCTTCGGACACCGAACCACGCTACCAGAATGAACTCATGAGTTCGCCCTTGGTGACGGAAAGTATCGACATGCAGAGCCCATGGCAGGCGTCCGAATTCGGGTCCTCAGCGACCACGGCTCCCTCCACAGGAACGCCCAAAATGGCCCGGACGTCGTGCCGCATGATGCTCATTTCACCAAAAGGCAGGTGAAACGGGTTAGTATCCGGCTGCCATCGCTCCACAAACACGGAAAGGAAAGGGGTGTCCAAGTGGATGTGCATGGAGTCGGCCAAATGTGACAGCCTGGTCTTGTCGATCAGAGCTCTCGCATCGGAAGACATCTCATCATGCGAAGCCTTCAGATTCTCGACCGCTCTCGGTCTGTTGTGGCATTTCAGCGGCCCCCTCAAATCTCCACTCCACATGCGGGAGGCGACGTGCCCTAGAAAGCTAGGGATGACACTCCCATCAATGGGCCCACCGGCCACTGGGCCTTTAACGATCCAGGGTGCATCATCATCGGTCCTAGCTCGTTTGCTAGTACCTACATTAAAGTACAACATATCTGTATACATAGACTTGCTGAGACATGCATTAAATAAAATATATTTAATAAAACATATTTCATTAGTTTCCCGTTCTTTTTTTTTTCAATTAATGTACAAACGTTACATTTTACATTAATAAAATATAATGAAAATTTTAAACTAATTTATTATTGTAATTGATTATAACAATAATAAAAATAATTATAATAATTTTCTAACTAATTAATTGTATGGTTCCTATAAATTACAAAATAATTATACCGTAGTTGAGGAGCAGTCATATAATACTTTTCTAACAGTACCGATAATTTGTTATGATTAAGTGAAAATAATTTATGTTAAACAACAATAAATACGTAAATTATTTACCTGATGAGGATGCAGATGGGCCAAAACGCCCCCCAGCCTGTCGTTGAGGAGCAGCCTGTGTAGGACGAACAGCCTGTACCGGACGAACATGTTGTAGAACCGGCTGTACCGGACAAACAGGCTGTACAAGATGATGAGGGTGGCTAGGACCCGTAGGCTATGCGTGGTCCTGATCATCTGAGGAGTCGTCCGAGTCACACTCCTCTGGACCCTGCTCCCTCTCGCCATACGACTCATCAGCATACCCCTGCTGACCATAGGGTAATGGTACGCGTGCGCGAGGAGGTATCGACTTCCCTGCGTAGCGGAAAAAAGCATATCCCGACTGATTGTACGGTCCTGGTGCCGGGGGCATCGAACTCCTGCCTGGTCAGGATAATAAAATCCATGCTCACCGTACGGGAGGACTCCGTGGAGTCGCGAACTATCTGGCTGGCCCTCAAAATGATATCCCTGTGGACCATCTCGCACTGGTGCGGGGGGTCTCGAACTCTGTCTATCCTGATGAATCTGTACCCTCCGAGCCTCATCGATCATCGCCTGTCTTTCCATGTCCCTCTCCCGACGAACGGACGCATTGACACCCTGACTTCTAGTGTGTCGGGTGCCAGAACCATCATAATAGTCATCGAACGCCTCGTCGTCGTCCCTGGCATTAGATTGTCCAGGTCTGCTAACACTCTGAATCAGAAATATAATTATTAAATTTTTCCATATGTAATGAGTATTCTAATAACTATTAAAGTAGATTATAATTTATTTTTATTTTAATATATAAATTTAATAATTATAATTATAATTGTTGAGATTTATAATAATTATTTTAATTTTTTATTTAAATTATTATAATTAATACTAATTTATAATTATTATTATATTTAATTATAATTATCATTACAAATTATTATTATTATTTCTTATAATATTATTATTATAAGTATTTATAATTTATAATTATTAATATTATTAATATTATTTTTAGAATTTATAATTAATTACAATTTATTCAACTTATTATTATTATAATATTTAATAATTATTATTATAATATATAATTATTAT
>BKCP01005794.1:163238-182185 GCA_008636005.1 Striga asiatica | reverse complement strand
TTTCCACTACCTTCTAATCCATCCCTTGTCTTCATTTTAACTTGTCTTCATGTTCCCATCAGATATGATTCGTGGCTAAGGAGCATTCTTAGATCAGCACACTCAAGCCAGTCTCAAGACACTCAACCACATATCTTTGAGTGAGACACTCATCAATCAGTTCATTTAATTTGGCGCAAGCTTTGTGATGAGAGGAAAAAACTGTACACTGCACAGACATGAGAATATTATTAGGGATTGAAAACGAGGAAGATAAATTAGATTACATTAGTATAATTAATGGATGCCAATCCACGTGAATGGTCTAAACGGTGGAGATCCAAATGCCCTTTGACGCCAATCAAGCCACAATGATATGAGCCCCATAGCCTATTATAGTGATAATGGCCCGCTATTATTCCACATATATAAGTACCAAATAAGAAGTAAATTGACCGATAATGAGGACCCTAGCAAAATTTGTTTATAGATTTGGAAAAATTAAACAACATTTTCGAAATAACATTAGTGATTACTTTAAAATTAGTAAACATACATAGTATGTGAGTTGATAAATAATGTATATGTGAATATTAATTTGTAGGACGTAAATATTAATAATAGTTCATATATATACGGATTATTGATAAATTTGCGGCAGTAATTTATGTATGTAAATTACTAGAACAATGGTGTGTAAACAAACTCAATCCGGCCAAACATCCCTTGAACCATCCTTGAATCGCTAAAACGACCTGCAAAACAGTATTGGGGGGTTGTTCAATATAGAACATCTGACACCCAAGTGAGTATTTGGGAATGATGCATGTATGAATAATAGCTTAGAATGTTTCGAGAGAAAAGAAAATTGGTGATCATATCTCACCCTTTATATAGTATCATTACCTTGCTGCCCAAAATCTGCCAAATCTTGCTACCCAAGTATTCCTACTGCCCGATCTTGCAACTCAAATATTCTTGTTGCCCGAGTAATGTTGTTGCCCAAGCACTATTCTTATTCAATCCTGTTCATATTATTCTTTATCTGATGCTTTGACACTGTTCTACCCTCTTAGGTAGTAGATATATCACATTTGGTCATGATTGGTTTGAACACTTTCCACCTTTAATGATCCTCTTTCTTGAGCATCCGATAACCTGCAATACCCCGGGAGGGAGGTCCCGGCGGAAAACTCTGCGACGCTCATGTTAGAACTCACTCAACTGTAAATATACATAATATAGATAATAAAGCGTGATTGTGTGTCGTGTAATGAGAAAGAACCTGTCGTCCTTTTATAGGACTTAATACCTTGGGGTCCAAGAGAGTTCTTGTCAGGGAAGAGATCTAATCAAATTCTACTTCACTAACTTACCACGTTTCTATCTTGGCAAGAGTCCTTGAGCGAGTGATTCTTTTCTACTTACTTGGATTCTAATCCCCTTTTAATGTTTTAGCCCGTGGATTCTTTGATCGTAAATCCGACCTCTTATCTTGTCTATCATGGCCTTTTTGAGGACGTACCTGACCTTGTCATGAGATCTTATCCGACCTCGTCTTTAGGTCTAACCTGTTCCCAGGCCATCCCACAACGAGAAAAAAAAAAAAATTGAATCGCAACAAAATCGCCCAGAGAAAAAATGAGATCGAAGATGTTTTTGTGTTTGAATGTTAGATAAATTCATATGCAATTTAGGAATATTTGGGGGGTGATTGTTTATGAATTGAACTAAAAATCAACTAAAACTCAAATTTAACTTAACTTTAACCCAACTTCAATATCTTCATTATTATCAATATAACTAAATAATATCAACTAATCATTTTCACACATCACATCAACTTTAATTCACTATTCATCCACTCACATAATTTTAACTAACAACTTCCATTCATTTTTCTCCTACTTTACATCAAATCAGCTTTAATTATTTATTTAAATATTATTTTAATATATGCACTAACAACTAATCATACCACCTTTTTTAAAATTAACTATAGTTATAAAAACAAACCAAATAAAAACTTGTACAATCCATAAACAATCACCCCTTTGGTGGTGTTGATATCAAAACCGAATTCTGCAGATTAAGGGCATTTCGAGTGGATTTAAGAGGAATTTAAGGATTAATTACTAGAAGACCGAGATACTGTGGAAGTACTCGGTACCATCTTGGTATCTAATCAACATCTCGGTATTACTACCTCGGTTTTCAAGACTCAAAAAGCAGACTCCCAGATCGCCCTAGTATTGAACAACGACCTCGGTATCATCATCTCGGTTCTAAAAGGGTTCCATTGAAAGGACGTAGCAAGTTGCAAACCTGTGGGACAACCGATATCCTGAGAAACCCGACCTTGTCCCGACAGAAGTGACATCTGTCACTCAGTTCAAAGGGTGCCCATGCTTTCATCAAAGCCTAAAAAGCTTGCCGGCATCGTAGCCGCCCCTTAGCCGTCATATCTGCATTAAATGACGCCGACTTCTCTTGGTAAGTATGCCAGATATAACTATAAATAGCAGCATTAAAGTCGATACGAGGATTCACGACCAACCAATTAAATCACGCATTTATTAACTCGGTTTTCTTTGTTGCCGACGTCCTGTACTGAAATACCGACTTGCTCAAAACTGTAACCGACCTCATCAAATTCAATAAAAATCATATTTTCTGCAATTTTCGTTGTGTTTCACACCTTAATTACGTTTGTTAAATCCGTTTAACAACAGGTGGTTTAATTGATATATGTAATTATGTCTAGGATCAATGTTAAGAATGAAATACTTAAAGATATTTTCTGTAAATTCATTACAAGTATTTCTTATGTAATGGCCCTTTAGTATTTACACAAAGCATTAGAGACACTTGACATTCATCTCAGGCATACCTGATGTTCGATATGTTCTGAGGCTAAAAAGAAATTATCTGACTGTAGAATGACTCAAAACACTCTTTCAAAGTCTTGACTTGGAGTTACTATAACATAATCACTTTTAAAAAATATGTATCACTTTAGGATAATGCTATAGCCTATACAAATATAATGATTGATTGTAATTTTATACATCTAATCAATATTTAAAATAATACATCGTATTGGTCGGTATTAACTGGTGGTCCAGCCGACTGAAAGGGAAAGGACAGCTTCAAGCTCTGGGACGTATGAAAGGTTCATTCCATCAATGCCCTATTGACATTAGGACAGAAGACGAGGACCGGAAACTCATACATAGTGGATATGAGGACACGGAAGGAACTTAACTCAAACTCATGATCGCATAGGAGTCTAAGGTAGCTGAAGCCACTTTCCCTTCCGTTTTCACCCTATGAAACTTCACCGGTTATCCTCTAAATACTATTTTGGCCAAACTAACACTTTATATTGAAAGTTCTACACTTAATTTTAATTTACTTTAATATTTGTTAAAATTAGTTTTAGACATTATTTATATTTAATAATAAAATAATTTAATATTTATTAAAAATGATAAAGTAAATGGTAAAATCGATTAAATCAATAAACCCGTATACCGATAGCTCATCCGGTATAATACCGATTCACTATTTAATACTGCATGTAAATTCTAATCACCTTATAATCAACTAACTCAAAATATTTATACATCATATCAACAATTATATTCAATTTGTTTGGTTGTTTTCAATCAAATAAGCCCATAACTAGATATCTGATT
The DNA here is from genome assembly GCA_008636005.1 of Striga asiatica. Classification (NCBI taxonomy): domain Eukaryota; kingdom Viridiplantae; phylum Streptophyta; class Magnoliopsida; order Lamiales; family Orobanchaceae; genus Striga; species Striga asiatica. The sequence goes on along the minus strand of BKCP01005794.1, from coordinate 178,508 downwards.
CTTATCCATTTGTTTCCTAACTCCTAATATGCATATAAAATATTTTCCTTTGCCTTTCTCAATAGGGCCCATTGCACACTTTTGGCTATATAGAACTCCTAAAAGTGCTCGCCTTGTAATCATTGCCTCCGTTACCATACGGTCCATACCATAAACATGGAAAATAAATCATAGTATAAGCAAACAACATCAGTATATTCCTTCGAACATATATCTTTTCTTCTAAGAAGAGCCTATTGCAACAATATTAAAACAATTCCACCACCAATTTATGAAAAACAGGGGAAAAGAAAGACAATAATTAATAAACCTCCTATAATCTAAGCTTTCAGCGAATTCCCGACATCAATCACGAATCTGTACTTAACATCTGCTCTGGCGAGCCTCTCCATGGCTGTATTGATATAATCCATAGAAATAATCTCCACATCAGGCAAAATATTATGCTTAGCTGCAAAATCAATCATCTCCTGCGTCTCTTTAATCCCCCCAATCATGCTCCCACCAATCATCTTCCTCTCCGTCGCCAGCGAGAACATCGGCAGCTGCAGCGGCTTCTCCGGCAACCCAACCACCACCAACTTCCCGTGCGGCTTCAAAAGGCTCAAATAAGCCTGAATCGAGTGAAAAGCCGACACACAGTCGAGGATTCCATCCAGAGTTCCCTTAGCCGACTCCAACTCGTGGCTCAGCAGGAATTGATCGGCGCCCAGGGTTTCGAGAGCGTACGCCTTCTTCTCCGGCGCGATGTCCATCACCGTCACCTTGGCGCCGAAGGCCTTGAGGAACTTGACCGCCACGTGGCCCAGCCCGCCAAGTCCGGCCACACCCACGTGGAGGCCCGGCTTGTCCAGCCCGTAGTACTTCAGTGGGCTGTAGGTTGTGATCCCTGCGCACACCAGGGGTGCGCCACGGTCCATCGGGAAATTCTCCGGCCAGCGGATGATGAAGCCCTCGTCGGCGACCATCAGATCTGAATAGCCGCCGTAGGTGATGGATCCGTCGGCCTGGACGCCATTGTAGGTGTCCAGTTTTTCCGGACAGTAGTTCTCGAGGTTGTTCTCGCACTGGTCGCAGAGGCGGCAAGATCCGACCATGACGCCGACGGCGACCTTGTCGCCGACCTTGAATTTGTCGACCTTGGATCCGACCTCGGTGACAACGCCGACGATCTCGTGGCCGGGGATCATTGGGTATTTGGCAAATCCCCAGTCGTTTTTGACGAGGTGGAGATCCGAGTGGCAGACGCCACAGTAGAGGACTTTGAACTGGACGTCGCAGCTGCCGGTGGTCCGCCGGGTGAACTCCAGAGGAGAGAGAATGCCCGACGAGTCTGTGGCGCCCCACCCAAGAGCCTTCACTGGAGTTGCCATTTTACTTTTTTTTTTCTTTATTTTTTTCTTGTACGAAACGAAAAGAATAATATTTTTTATTTAAGTAAAGTTTTATGAATAAATAAATAAATGAATTATTAGCTCTTAAACAAGGAGAGGAAAATTGGATGTCGTAAAAGTGAGAATCGCGTTTCGACTTATATAGAGAAGGGCGTACAGCTGTAAGCGTACGGATAAAGAGTGTCGGATAAAGATATTTTTGAGGGTGAGGGGCATAGCTGAGTCAGAAGTGCGTCATGGGTGGATGGATGGGGAGTCATAGGTGAGTCAGATGGTCATGTTGAGTGTAACTGTAGATAAGCAATTTGATGAGTGAAATTAATAGCTGCACTTTTTGTGGATTGCACGTGTTTGTGAGGTTACAAATTTGTTAATTGTTGGTCAGATTGGGGCTGGCAGTGAGTCGGATATTGTATCTTTAAATTATCAAATAATGCTGTTGTTAGGTTGTATGGTACTCGTTTTGGATTTTGATTCAACCATTTTCATGTTTGTTCTAAAAAGTCTTCCTTTCGGACACAAATAATGAAAATTGTTTTTCGTTCATTTTTCATTTAAGTTATTTTATATGTAATTTTATGAGTTGCATCTTTCTTTTTTTCGTCAATTCATTAATTTAATTAACTTTTTTTCACATTTTGACAATATATTAAGAGCATCTTCAATGATATCTTCTTTATTTTGAGTTGCATGGCATGAAGGATCGAGATTAAGAAATTGTGTTTCCAATAGTTAATGTTAAAAATGATTTAATTAGACATGTTTAAAATTTTAATTAGTTGAAAAAAAAAAGAAAAATTTGAATAAATAGTATAATATATAATATAAATTGTTTAGAAATACTTCTATATCTAGAAAGACTTCTAGAATTTTTGTAGGCCACATTTTTGTGCCATGTGCAGGCCCGACTCTTGGGGCAGCCAGACAAGGCTATAGCCTAGGGCCTCAATTTTTTGGGGGCCTCATATATATATTATACATTGTGTTGGGCTTGGCCCAATTCATTTACATAAAGTTCAAAGATTGTATTCGCTTTTACACTCTGCTAGTCATTTTCAGTTGCAATTGAACTTTACAAAACCAAATTCCAATTCCGCAAATTTCTTGTGGAGTTTTGTTGCTCGATGGCCAAATCTTCCGCCCTCATTACAATTGCTCAAATCCCAATTTCACAATTTTCGCCGTGGAGTTTAGTTGTTCGACGGCCAAATCTCTCCGTCCTAATTTATAGTTTTTAATATGACATTTTTGTATAAAAATATAAATGTCTCTTGAAAATGTGTAATTGGTTCTTGTTGAATGCTACTTATCAGTAGTCCTATAGTTGTAGGTTTGGTACCCAATAGCCTTTTCTATCCGATCTATTTTGTAGGTGTTACCAACCTTTGTTATCAACAAAAATAGACATGTTTCTCGTCTTATAATATATATATATATATATATATGGTAGATAATTCAAATTAAAAAAATCGAAAAAAACTCTTATTTGAGGACCGAATTCAATTTTTGTATAAAAATATAATTGTCTCTTGAAAATGTGTAATTGGTTCGTGTTGAATGCTACTTATCAGTAGTCCTATAGTTGTAGGTTTGGTACCCAATAGCCTTTTCTATCCGATCTATTTTGTAGGTGTTACTAACCTTTGTTATCAACAAAAATAGACATGCTTCTCGTAATACATATATATATATATATATATATATATATATATATATATATATATATATGGTAGATAATTCAAATTAAAAAAGATCAAAAAAACTCTTATTTGAGGACCGAATGCGACCAACAGAAGCGATCATTGATACCAAACCGATAAAAGAGCCAATAGTTCACATCATGTACTAAAGATACAATACTTTTCAAAAGAAAAATAATATAAAATCAACATTCATACTTCTAAATTGCAATTACCCTTATCTATTTACTGAGTAGTATGTTTTTCCAGTAAAATATTATTATATACTCTTTCGTGTTGAATGTGTTTCCAATGCATTACGATTGGACAAAACAATCGTGCTTGGGGTGTACAATTTGTGCCCTCTCTCGAATTAACTGCCGCAATTTGGTAAACCTTGTCAGAGTACGATTAACCTCTAGATTTGAAATTGCCGCCGTAATTTGGTAAAACTCGTCGGCTGTTGTTTAGAGACACTTGCCCCGATGGTCGACTACGAAGGTATCACGGCCAAGACCCTCGACGACCACATATGTGATGATGACCTCGCACACACTCTTTCATGGTTTGTCGTCGTGGGAACAGACGGCGTGCTTGCGGTCGTGGATCATGCATTTAAGGTCACCAGTTATCTACATGAGGCTTTGTAGTTTGGAGATTTTACTGCTTCACGACTACATTCAGAAATTGCTCACTAACGTGGCCTGGCAGCTCATCGGGCTCAATGGGTTGTTTAAGCCCTGAGGTACAGATAGAACAGATAGAACAAGGTGACATCTACCATTTTGTAGGGGTACTGGCAGAGCTATTGATGGGGAAGATCTTAATCTGGTCCAACGTTTTGTGGAGTCGGTTGGAGTGGACGGCTCGGTTAGGAACTTGGACAGTCGTTTGGATGTGTGTGGCTGTTGAGGTACTTATGTGGGTTGGAAAACTTTTCGAAAAGTGTTTCGCGTGCTCGTCAATGGATAGGCTGACTATGAAGGAAATCGTGTTCGAGGCGTGAGTAGGAATTTTGGGTCGGGAGCTACGAATTCGAATTTCAATCTGCAGGGGTCCGACTATGCTTAAGGCAATGATACGATATAGGAGTTTGTCTATTGATCTGTAATATATTTATGTTTTGAACATTTGAGAGTTAGATTGATGTTCACTGATAGTTAGATTATGGTTATTTTTATTTTATTTTTTGTCTTATTTGTAGTTTATATTTAGTTTTATTTTGCATATGTTTTTTTCCCTTTTTTTTGTCAATTTGTTTTTTGTGATTTTGTAAAAAAAGATAATAAACATACGATAAACTAAAAGTTTCAAGTTAGTTTTTAATAAGCTATAGAGATAATGTAATAAACTTAGGATAACTAAAAGTTGATTGAAGAAAAAACATAATATAAAATAGAAAATATATATGTATATATATATGCATAGAAATTCTATGGAATTGTTTTAAAATGAAGATATTTTGTAAAAGTTTGTGAAAGGTATATAATGTCTTTTAACTAATGTTTTTAGATGGACAATGGTAATGGCCCAATTTGCTTAACGCAATAATAATGGGCCACAGCCCAATATTTCAATTTAAACTAACCGTGGTTGATCGGCCCACTGAACTCTCAAAAACACACACTAATCCCTGCACCACACTGCAAGCACTTAGCCGAGAAATGGCATCCTCAGCGCCGCCGTCCGCAACCCCCATCGGCAGCCGCAAGCCTCTCGGTTTTCTCGAGAATGCAAAGAAGAGTAAACAAAGCTTCATTCAGTTCTTCGCGATGACCGGGATCCTTCTGTTGAGTTGCCGATCTCTCGGACAGAAGTACCGCATCCACAACCTCACGGAGGACGCCTCCGCACTGAAAGAGGATCAAGAGGGACTTATCGCCCGCATGAACCACATCAAGCGCAGCCTCCGGGCCGAAGCAGCTCTCGAGCCGACGGGGGCTTTTGCGGCCAGGCTCCGGCTGCTGTTCGGAGATGAAAGCGATTGAGAGGAATTGGGTTTTGTTCTTTTTCACAGAAGTAAGTAGCTGGAGAGCAACTAGCTTTTTGAGATAATACAGTTCAGGTTGGTGAATGCTTTGATTTTTTAATAAGGGTGATTTAGGGTTTTTAAAGATGATTTACTGAGATAATGGTTGGGTAAAATGGAAATGTGCTGATTGTTTCCTTGAGAACTTTGTTGGAGATTTGTGTGATGATTGCTTGTCTTCTTATTGTGTTAGATAGATTTCTAAAATGAGAAACTTTGAGGAATATGAAATGAAGGTGCTTGTGCAAATAGGGATGAAATCAGGAATTTGGTATAATGTTGAGCCTTTCCATCCCTGTAAAATGTGTGTGATCTGATCTGGTTGATTAAGCTTTTGATTATGATGCAAGGGTGCAGTTTTATTCGTTTTAGTGTAACGCAAATTGAAATGCTGAAGTTCTTTCAATCCCATCTTACACTTACATTATGCCAATGTTTAACTTTGTTGAGTTGTTCTGGGCAAATTCTCGAGCTATACTCAGAGAGGATCTACTCGTCGTATGCTTCAATATGAATTAAAAGGCTACTTTTTTATATTGTTCTAGATCTTCTCGGTGTTTAAGAAAATAATTGACGAAACTGGGTTTCTATATCATTCTAAGTGTCCTCAAAGATCTCTATGTTACTGACAGTGGTTATGCAAATAACCGTAGGATCCATAACAGCAACATTTGTAGTCATTTTTATGTTCTTCCTTATGCTTGTTATTGGATAGTGGTGTGTTGTTACTTATCAAACTCTGATATATATGTATAGAGATAACCGAAAGACATACAAGACAATAGAAAAAGATATATATATATATATATATAGAGAGAGAGAGAGAGAGAACTGAATAACATCTTGAATCTGCATCATCAAATGACTCAATAGGATAGATTAAAAGATTTACTACTTTTTCAAAGATTCCACTTAGAAGTTGGCACTTCACGTTGAGGTCTTTATAATATTCAGGCTAATGCGTCCACGAATGGAGTGGACTTTTCCTTTATGACCTACTTGTTCCATTTTCTTAGCTTGTACTGCTGTTTACCTTTGATGAAGCTTGATTTGGAAGTCATACTTTTGTATGAACTTTGAAAAGAAAACATCACTACTGCTCCTTTTTTAACATTTTACTAGTCTCGACACAATGTTGCAAGAGCATTGTACGCCAAGAATACAACATCAACTGCATATGTTACTCATCAAAACTGCTTTGATTTTAACATCTCTAATTAGAAATCACGATAGCAATTCCACCAAAATTCAGCATTTGAATCACAGGTGGTGTTTATTTGTCATCATCAACGATGTAGTGAATCAATGTTGAGATTTAAAATTTTCTGTCCATTTGCAAGTAGACAAGGGTATTGTTTATGATTTATGATCTTCGATGAACATTAAATTTTGCTTGTTACGAAATTGGTTATGCATCAATGAAATGATAGAAAGAATCTATTTGTCCTCTTTGATCGTGCATTTCTTTAAGTAATCGATAATGATCGACGATATTTTTTTGGCCCTTTACTAAAGGGTTTTGCCTACAATTTAAAGTACAATATGTTTTTAGCTACTCTCATCATGAATTTCAAGAGTCTTAATATGCCTTTTTTTATCTCAGGTTCGTTGCTGCCAGTAAGGTGGAAAGATTTGGGCTCTTAGAGCGAAGTCACTTTCCTTCTTTGTTTGTGTTTAATAGACTGTTTGTGTTTATCTATATGTAACTTCTTTGTTTCCGATGTTACTTGTAACTGAATATTTATTTTCTTATAAATTATCGAGGGTATGTTTAATTTGTGATGTAGCTTTATGACCTAATAATAAATAAAATCTTATTATATATGATGCATTTATGTAATAGATTATATTTGATTTTTGCTTCTTGTAATTAAATTTAAAGAATAGAACGAATATTTACTAGGATTATTGCTATTGGGCCCCAAGTAACTTCATCTCCGCTTATACTACAATCAACCCACCAATACCAAGTTTCTCCTTTTCTTTAGAAATTTGTAGATATGTGATGCTCTATTGTCTGCAAATAACTACACTGCCATCTTCATCTTCCCACAGGTTGAATATTATGCTAGGCTAAAATTAGCTAATATATCTCAAAGTTGTTGACTCTTTCAGTTTATGAAAGTGATGCTCTATTGTCTGCAAATAAACATGAATGTTTGGTAGCTTTAACTATTAAGGTCAGCTTTAATAATGAATATTGCTGATTTAATGATTAAAATTGTTCATTAATGATTCAAAAAAAAAAAAAGAATTTAATAGATATGAGAACGCTCAAGTTTTAAATAGTATGATTAGAGATGCCCTCACCTCTGCGTATAAATTAGGAGAAGGATTTGCGGTATGTTAAGGGAGGAGTTCAAGAGGATATTAAGAAGTTGACAATTCTCACTCTATTTTTTGTGTTCCTTAATATCATTCTCTAGCGTACTACCATATGTAAACTAATGACATTCCTCATTCTTCCTTTATTGATTTTTAGTTTCATATTCTGCTTTTAATGAATTAGAATAACCGATGTGTTATATGCACGCCTAGCACATAGGTTATTAATAACCGATATGACAAACATCAACTTATTAATTTGATTGGATGTGATTGGATATGAATTTGATTGGTTTTGTTGTTAACTATAGTTAACTAGTACAATATCCGTGTATTACACGGGTGTTGAATTAGAAAACTTTTGTAAAAATTATTAAGTTTTTTATTTTTTTAAAAAACTAAAATAATTTAATTTTAAATAAAACATTATTTTGGGTTTTAACTAAATTGTCAAATTATATATTTTAATCATAATAATTAAACGCTCGTACATTAAATGAAAATGTCAACCCGTGTTTTTTTTTTTACTTATATCATTTAAAAATATCGATATTATTTACTATTACATAAGTACAAAAATATATATCTTAACTAAATAGAAATAATATGGTGATATGCATATGCATAAGTGTAGAATATGTTTATTTAATATTAAGCAAAATAGATTATTTTTTTTACTTAATTAGATGTCTAATACATCACGTGTCGTATCAATCGTGTTTCACAGTTTTTTAACTTTATATGTAATTTTAGAATTTAGATAAATAATGATTTGTTTTTTATTAGATTGACAACATACCAATTAGATTTGAAATCAATATCATTTTTAAAGGAATACATACTAATTTCTATTACTTTATAATATAATTTATAGTTTTATTTGATATAATTTAATTTAGTTTGATAAATAAGTTTTGTATTATATATACATGGATGTCAAATAAAAAATCGTTAAAAGTTAGTTAAATTGATATATCATATATGATATAAAATAGTTTATGGTAATTAATTGTCGAAGTAAAGAAGGAAAAAATCAATCATGGATTTAGTGTGATAAAAAATATTTATTTATATCCAAGCCTAACTCCAAAGCATAGTATTTTGCTAAATAGGATTCCGGAGCATGAGAGTTTGCCACGTAGACTCAGCGCATTCTAAATTTATATATAGAGGGGATTATGAAAAAAGTGGTATTGTTAGTTGGTGGTTGAAATTTAAGTTTAAATTAAAATAATATTGAAAATAAAATAATTAAAGTTGATTTGATGGAAAATAAAAAAATGATTAGAAATGATGGTTAGTTAAAATTATATGAACGGATGAATAGTGAATTAAAATTGATGTGATATATAAAAATGATTGGTTTATATTATCTAATTATATTTATAATATCGAGAATAGTAGAATTGAGTTACATTTAAGTTTTGATTGATTTTTTACTAGTCCAGTTTATATCCAATCACACCCTTAACAATTTTATTCAATGGCTTTTACAATTGTCTAACTGCAATCACGGCACATCCAATGCACATATGTGGTGGAAATAGGAAATAGTCCACATTTTCTTTGCCTAAACTTCACGTCTTCATAATTTCAAGTCTTACATAGACCCCACTGCTCAAAAGCAACTACTATTGAAAATTATGTTTACTAATCCAAGTAAAAGGAACCATATCTGGTGATATATTGGCAATTGGCAAATTTATGTAATCTCAATGCTGAATATAAATAATAAACAAACTAAAGATATGATATGAAAAATAAAGATGTTCTATTTAGCACTATCATAATTTTTGTACTAATTAAGAAGCTACACCTAACTCTCCTTTGTGAAAATGAACAAGAACAATGTAGAAAACAGTGTCAAATACAGCTATGAAAAAATATAAGTTACTAATGTATTGACAAATTAAATTATTCGTGGCTTTAATTGTGTAACAAAGTACTTTCCTTCATATCCGTTTTTCTTATAAAGTAAGATAAGATCCGAGGCACCAAACCATTTCCATGTGCACACGTGAAACGAATTACAGCACTTACTATTTTTATTGATGCATACAGATTCACTCCACAAGTCTCCCATGTAATTAATTAAAAAATAAAAAAATAAAAAAAAATAAAAAAAAAATAAAAATAAAAATTAACCACAGAGTCAATAGCTTTGGATCACAGAAGTAACGAAGCTCATTTAATTTTGACCATTAAGATAGTGCATGTTGCGGTAGATAGCTTAAATAAATCAAGATCCTTTAAGATATAAAAAACAGTGGTCAAATTTAAATGATTCATAATTAATAAAATAATTTCTATAAATTCCGTGTATTACACGAGTGTTTGTTAAGAACTTATATTTTAAATTAAAGATAAAAATAAAAATTGTTTTTTCAAATATTTTTTTAATGACTATATTACTATTTATATTTAAAATAACAGACATCACCTATATGGCTTACATTTTATCTTATAATAACTTTTTTTGTCAAATTATATCATTTGACAACTCTGTAGTTAAAATGTTTAAATAATTTTATTTTTTAATTAATATTAATAGGTAATTTATTTATTATTTTTTTATGTACAATATAGACGTCAAATCGAAGCTTATCAAGACATGAATAATTTGATATATTAATTATGTATGAACAATTAATAATAAATAAAAAATATTAACTCTTAAATTTACTTATAGGTTAAGCTAGTACTTTAGAAGAAAGATGAGAAAAAAAAGAATGATTGAGTAAAAAAAAAATTATGCCTGATAAATCACGAATAAGAAATGTAATATTAATGCTTTAAAAAATGTCCATAAATATTTAGTATAATATTTATGACTATCCAAACCTAATTATTTTTGAATTGAGAGTATATATTAAAATTCATCCAAGCCAATTAGCCAAATGACTAAATATTAAAAGTTGCCATATAGGATTCCGAAGCATCAGATCCTGCCACTTAGGCTCAGCACATTTTGCAGTTAAATATAGGGGGATAAGGTAAAAAGAGATATGTGAGATGTTTAAGTGGTAAATTTTATTTAAAAAATGTGTTTTCAATTGATTTTGTTTTAAAATTTTATCGATTGAGTTTCGTTTTAAATTTTGTGCTCGTGTTCTATTATGTTCAAACACTATTCACTTTCATTCATTTTTTTAAGCAAAAAGATGTGTTCGAGCTTGTTCATTTGATTATTTTTCAAAGTTTAAGTTCGTTCGTAATCGAATAATTTAGTGACCAATTTTTTTTATAATAATTAAATTAAACTGAGATCTATTTGTTCAAATCATTCTATCTAAAAAACTTAATATTTTAGATATTTTATTAAATATATCATACATATAATTACAGGAATAAAATAAAATTATATTGATTTAATGTTCGCTAACATTATTGAGCATTCGCGAACAAGATCGTTCAACTATTAAACTAGTTTAATTATTTGTTCAAAAAAGCTCTTATCACACATGAATGAGCTCAAACAAGATTTTGTTCGCAAAGTTCAGTTTGTTAATTAACTCAAATAAGCTTTTGGTCGCGAAGTTTAATTTGTTAATAACCCTATATCCAATTTAACAACTCCTTAATAAATTTAAATAAATAATATTTTGGATTATATTTAATTTGTATTTCTTATATGTTTATTTTATAAGTAAATAATAATGGTTCACCAAAATGGATATTAACAATTGTGGATGTAGGCAATTAATATGTTAGGTGTAGTAATGATTGTTACAGCTATAAAATTTTGAAAAATAAAAAAGTTATGTTATAACTTGAGCGGCCCAGACAGATTTGGCTAAGAGTAAATTTTTAGTCCAGATATGTACTCATAAGGATTTCAACACCGAAGGGGGAAAGCGACCTGATTAGCAACATTGGTGATCCGACACCGACGTCTCCATGACCGAGAAAAGGAAGGCTATGGCAACCTCGATCAAGGCCGAAGGGAGAGGTGGTGCAGCGTCTAGCGCCTCGGGCACTTACTCCTGCAAAGCTTCGTAAGGGGCGGCAGAGAAAACCTCCATCCCCAACTCGACCATGGTCGGACTGGCGGACACCGCGACAAGCTAGCTGGAGGAGGGGGGCCGTGAAATTTTCAGGCAAGGGTTACGACACAATTTGAGGCAAAAATGGGATCGAGATTTACAGAGAGAAATAAGGGTTTTGCTACCGTATTTTTTTCGCCTTCGAGATAGAATAATTAAGACTTTAATTGTTAAAGAGTTAAGTGGAATGAATAAGGGTAGAGAGAGAGTGCAGAGGAAAAAAAAAATGATTTAGGGACTGATTGTGATTTTAAAAAGGGAAATGATGATTTATGATCAAATAATCATAGTTTCAAATACCTATCAATTTCAGTCACATTTTTTTTCTACTTTTATATCAAATTAATATTAATTATTATATTTTAAATATTAGTTTAATACAAATTCAAAATCTCACTCAAACCTAACTGAATTAATTTTTCACCATTAACTATTGTTATCCAACAAATTCAATAAAATTTAAAATTACTTAATATCAAATTCACATACACTTGATTAGTAAACCAAGTTAGGCTCACGGTGAATCATTAGTTTACCTAAATGACGTTTGACCCAAAAATTAAAGGAATAGACAAGATAAAAACAAAGAAAACAATTTAAAACAAAAAAAAATGGAGTGTCGGTGGTAGGCCCATGAGAGGAAAATGGGGCCAATGGGTTTCCCACATGAATCCTCTGTTTATTCTACCACTTGATTTGGTCGAATTTTTGGAATATTAGATTAGAGTTTACTTTTCAACAGTTATTATTATTATATTATCAACAGAACAAAAGGAATTAATATAATATATTTTGCTTAGATGGTAGTATGGTACATAGGCATGGGATTTGGATATGTTGGCGCCGCACACGGGCTTTGCATGTGCTTGCTTAAGTACCAACTCAGGCCCCGCCTCCCTCGCCTCTCGTAATTTAATTGCAGACATTTTCGTATGGGACGGTGAATGAATTAAAGGAATATACTTTTAGAACTCATTTTTGCCACTCTTTACCTCTTATTAAACATTTCAATTTGACATGTTCCATTTTAAAAAATCTTAAGTCAAGTTTAAAGTTCAATTTAAAGTTCACTTTTAATTGAGTTAAAAATATTTTATTTCACTTTAACGTTTGATATTTTTGTGAGACAAAGATGAAATTTGTCAATTTTAAAATTTAAGAAGAAGCAATGTGATTAAAATGATATACTTTGGAAGACAGTAAATAAATAAATTAATATGTCAAAAAGTAAATAAACAAATAAAATCCATAATTGCTATTTCTCCAATTCTTTTTTTTCCCGAACGATAGATGTAATTTCCTTCAACAAACCAAAGCAAACAATATATACAAAGTAGATGCCTAGGCCCGGCCCGGCCTGCCTGGTTTTCGGGCTCGAAGAACAGGCCCTGAGCATCACTTGAACCTTTAGCCATACCCATCAGAGTACCCAAGGCGATAACAAAAAGAACATCAGGCCATTAAACTAAGGCTCCGTTTGTTTTGAGGGATTTACGGAGGGAATTGAAATCTATAGATTTTAAATTTACAAGTTCAAATGCTCATGCATATTGAGATGATAATGGAAGTTGGAGGATTTCAAATTCATGCTACATGTTTTTTAGTCATTATTTTGAAGGATTTGAAATGACTCCTCAAAGCTAATCATTTGAAATCCACTGTTTATCACCGTTGACGACCACGCCGTCCGCCATCATTTAGGAATTCATTACCACCGCGAGTCAACACCATCGGTGCAAGATAGACAATTTATTTATATTATTTTCAACACATCCATTCAAAAGAGTGTGCAAGTCAAAAATTTATATTTCAAAAATTTTAAAATCAAGGCATTTTAAATCCTTCAAAACAAATAGAGCCTAAAAGAACCTAGCCCGATGATCAAATCTAACAACTAAAATTTACAGATTTAAATTCACACCAGTCCTTCACTGAAGAATCAACAATTGTCATCTCTTGTTTTCATATATTTTGATAAACCCAAAAATTCCGATATTTTCAGAACCATGAGATAAGTTGAGAGTTGAATCCTTTCTGCATATATAACATCCTTATTCAGGGAACAAATTTTGGTCCACCAACTTCTAAACTTGCACAGTTTCTGTTTATAGTCCCTGCTAGTGTACTGGTGCTAGTTTCCACACATTTTGATCCCTAGAGCAAGTAAAGATGTTGTAACATGTAAGACACTAGAGGAACATTTTCACACAAAAAGGTTTTAGTTTTTCTTTCACATCTAGATGCTAACTCCTTTTCATAATACAATGCGTTTTGTGTGCTAAAGAGCTGCTCTCAGCAAAATCTAGGTCTCTTGTTTTCTCACAGGTCAATTTTGCATAAGCTACCATAGAGAATTTTTCTTTTTCCATCACACTTCTAGAAATATATATCTTTCAGTTCAGGATCAATAGTTCGCATATTTAGTATCACCTCTGAATCCTATGTAGAAAATGTTCTTTTGATCATATCTTTATTTTAAGTCTTACAATTCCGGTCCATAAGCTCACACACCCATACTACATTATAGTCAGTTCTTGGCTGGAGATTGCCAAATTTTAAAGTTAGAACCCAAGGATGATCCCACACCTTTGCTCACTTACCATCTCTTATTTCTTTTCTAAAGCCAAGCTCAAAAGAGCAACTAACCTTTAACCACGTCCTCCACAACCAAGAACAACTTTGGTTGGGTTTAGCATAAAAAATACAAACCTTTAGAAAATATCTACTCTTCAAAACCTTGTTCACTAACAAATTTGGGTTGGTGACCAACCTCCAATGTTGTTTCAGAATCAAACCTTCATTGAAGCATCTTAGGTCATTGAATCAAACCTTCTTTTTCTCGGTCATGGAGGCGTCGGTATTGGATCACCATTGTTGCTAATAAAGTCGCTTCCCCCCTTCGGTGTTGAAATCCTTAGGAGTACAAATCTGGACTAAAAATTGACTACTCGCCATATCTGTCTAGGCCGCTCAAGTTACAACATAACATTTTTATTTTTTAAAATTTTATAGCTGTAATAATCATTACTACAGCTAACATCCATGATTGTTAATATCCATTTTTTATTCTTATAAATGAAATCATTCAAACCATTATTATTTACTTATAAAATAAACATATAAGAAAAACAAATTAAATATAACCCAAAATATTATTTATTTAAATTTATTAAGGAGTTGTTAAATTGAATATTGGGTTATTAACAAACTAAACTTCGCGAACAAAAGCTTATTTGAGTTCAATAAAAAACTGAACTTTACGAACAAAATCTTGTTTGAGCTCATTCATGTTTGATAAGAAATCTTTTGAACAAATAATTAAACTCGTTTAATAGTTGAACGAGTTTGAGCACAAATTTTAAAACGAAACTCAATCGATAAAAATTTAAAACGAAACTCGATCGAAAACACAATTTTTAAATAAAATTTACCACTTCAACATCTCACATATCTCTAATCATCTTATCCCTTATATATAACTGCAGAATGTGCTGAGCTTAAGTGGTAGGATCTTATGCTTCAGAATCCTATATGGCAATTTTTCATACTTAGTCATTTGGCTAATTGGCTTGGATGAATTTAATTTACTCTCAATTCAAAAATATTAGGTTTGGGTAGTCATAAATATACTAGATATTTATGGACATTTTTTGAAGCATCGATATTACATTTCTTATTCTAAACGTGATTTATAAGGCATAATATTTTTACTCAATCATTCATTTTTTTCCTATAAATATATTATCTATTAATATTAATTAAAAAATAAAATTATTTAAATATTCTAACTACACAGTTGT
>BKCP01005794.1:141492-158607 GCA_008636005.1 Striga asiatica | reverse complement strand
ATTCGCACTTACTTGCCATCCTTAAACTAAGAGAATGAAATAAAGAGCAATGTGTAGTTAGTTGCATGGTTTTTTTGGTAAATCATGTTGTAACAGTAACACTCGATGATATGTATGTTTTGACAGGAACGGTATCCAAAACAGGAGGAACTCATTCGAGGATGGTGTGTGGGGGACAACATGTCCAATCCCTCCTGGCCGCAACTTCACTTACACCCTTCAAATGAAGGACCAAATTGGTAGCTTCTTCTATTTCCCTTCCTTGGCTTTCCACAAGGCTGCCGGTGGTTTCGGAGCCATTAAGATCTTAAGCAGACCCCAAATCCCTGTCCCTTTCGACCCCCCAACCGATGATTACAGTGTCTTAATCGGAGATTGGTACAAGACTAATCACACTGTAAGTAAACATATCATCAGTTTTGCTATGAAGCCATCAGATGGCTCGACTTATGGAGTCATCCACTCTTATTGACCAATAGTGTATTAACACGTGTCCTACAATAAGTACAATCTGAACATGTGTCAATACATTAAGTGATGAATGACTACATAAGAAAACCATCCGATGGCTCCATAGAATTGTTGAACATATCATCTAAAGTATAAACAACTGTCCCTGTCCCCATGAGTCACTCAAAATTGGTAGCTAAGTTTAAGCCTTTTTTCTTGCATTCATTAATTATTAGGCATTGAGGGCCATCCTTGACCGGGGCAAGAAATTGCCTTTACCCCACGGCATTCTCATCAACGGCCGTGGCCCCAACATCACCTCTTTCACTGTTCAACCAGGTATACTTATACTACAGTTCTGTTACGAAATTATTCCGTCGGTGTTTTTATACGTATATTATTTATTCTACAGTAATCTACATGTGTATCTAACAGTTAGAAACACTGACGAAGTGATTCCGTAACAGAACCGTAGTCATTCTCATATATATATATGTGTGTGTGTCCACATCAATTAATTAATTGATTAATATTTCCCAATAAATTATAATTGTTGGATTCAAAAAGTAACTATCACAAATTATAGGCAAAACGTACCGTTTGAGGATATGCAACATTGGGCTCCAAAACTCGCTCAACATCCGAATCCAAGGCCACAAGATGAAGGTGGTGGAGGTCGAGGGGACCCACACGATGCAAATTAGCTACTCTTCCCTCGACATTCACGTAGGCCAGTGCATGTCGGTTCTTGTCACAGCCGACCAGCCACCTCAGGAATATTACATTGTCGTGTCCACTCGTTTCACTACTCCGATCCTCACCACCACAGGCTACCTCCGCTATGCAAACTCCAACCGACGTGCATCTGGGCCTCTACCCAGCGGGCCCACCACCCAGATCGATTGGTCCCTTAGTCAGGCTAGGACCATCAGGTACATACATTTCTGACTAAAAATGCATTTCTAGTCCTGTTGGTTTATCGTCATATCATAGCAGTTTTTTTTTCCAAAATTCTAACTTTTTGCTTTTTGGTCCTGTGATTAATTATTTTGCTGCAATTTCAATCCTCAAATAACTGAAATTGCAAAAAATAAAGAAATAATAATAAATTACATGACTTAAATTGCTAATCGAATATCTAGAAATTTGGAAAAGATCATAAGAGTGTTTGGTTTTATTTATTTATTTGCTCTATTTTTATTTCGTGAAAGATCATGGATTATTCTTTTTGCTTTTATTTTTAGCTATGTGTAGCTAAACATGTTCTAGGGACGCTGAACTATGGATGACTATGTTCGATTAATGCAATTATCTCGTTTTTACTTGTCGTATAAAATTGTTTGTGTTATTTTAGTTACATGTCATAATGTGGGATTTTTAATTTAGTTTGACCACCTAAGTTAAGAATTGCATGTTAATTGCTAGATTTAGGTCTTGAGAACTAAAATTGCAGCAAAATATTAAATCACAGGACTAAAAAGTAAAATAAGACTAAAATTGGTATGACGTTAAACCAAGACTAAAAATACAGTTTTGCTCTACATACTTCCCAAAGTCAGCAGAACAAGTAACCATTTCCCACTATCCAAATTTCATGTTTTCAGAACTAACTTGACGGCAAGTGGGCCGAGACCGAACCCTCAGGGGTCATACCACTATGGCATGATCAACACGTCGAGAACAATCCGGATAGCCAGCTCAGCAGGACAAGTCAACGGGAAGCAGAGGTACGCGTTGAACAGCGTGTCGTTTGTCCAGGCAGACACCCCTTTGAAACTCGCCGATTATTTCAACATAAGTGGAGTTTTTCGAGTCGGGAGCATTCCTTACGCGCCCAACGGCCGCGGAATATACCTCGACACGTCCGTAATGGGCGTCGACTATAGAACCTTCGTAGAGGTCATTTTCGAGAACTACGAGAATATCATGCAGAGCTATCATCTGAGCGGCTACGCTTTTTGGGTTGTCGGGTAATTAAACACCTTAATTGACATGCACGAACACAAATGTTAAATTTGTACGTATTTTTTACTTACGTGCGTGTAACTTGAAAACAGAATGGATGGAGGGCAGTGGACTTCAGCTAGTCGAAATCAGTACAATCTACGTGATGCGGTTTCTCGTTGCACAGTTCAAGTATGCTTTTTATCCAATGCTCCCAACTTTTGTTTTAAGAATACTTTCTAAAGTAACATTTGATTTAATATATATGTATAATGCAGGTATACCCCAAATCGTGGACGGCTATTTATATTGCCCTGGACAATGTGGGCATGTGGAACTTGAGATCCGAGTTCTGGGCTCGTCAGTACTTGGGACAACAATTTTATCTGCGAGTTTACACGTCATCAACCTCGTTAAGAGATGAGTATCCCATCCCAAAGAATGCACTTCTTTGTGGCAGGGCAAGCGGCAGGCACACTCGCCCGCTTTAAACAGGCGAAGTCATTTTTTAAGTTTCCAGCCTATGGAGTGTGAGTTTTCACAAGCAGCTCGGGTATAGGGAATAGGACGAAAAAGTCACAGCTTGTTTCTTTAGATAATTTAAGTTTGAATTCTTGTGGGTGCTAACTCAGCACCTTTAGTTTGTAGATTAGGGGGGCATGCTATTGCTGTGTTCTGGTATTTTTCATGTGTTTTTTTTAAGTTGATTGACCTTAGCTCAAGGTCTTATTCTTTCAGTTTGTACTGGATGTTTCTGCTCCTGTTTGGGATTTGTGATTGATCTTATATTATAATAAACGGAATGTTCTTTTTTCACTACCCTTCCTTTGTAGATGATTGCAAAGTAGATGTGTGAGGAGAGATCAAACCTCTAGTTTAATTATTTGGTAGATAAATGTTTATATTAACTTATTGGGGGAGAAAAAAATGTAAGTAAAATGGGTGTTGAGAAGAGTGGAGTCATACACAGGGCTTCTGCAGTTCCTTTATAATAAATAAACGCAGAGTAAATTAGTTGATGATCATCACCCCTCGTTTTATACAATGGGAGGTCATTAAAATATTGTTTCGTCAGGACACATGGTGGCTTCTAATTGATAGATGATGAGTATCCGGCAACTTGAGCAAGTGACTTATCTCATTGTGATTGGTCGGAAAAAGTATTTTATATGTGTGAGTGTGGAAAAATTTATATGGTCACAAAAATATTTACTCTCAAATCTGATTTTATATGGTTGGAAAAATTGACATGCCACGTAGGAAAATAGAGTCAATCTAGAAAAATTTATTCTCCAATGCAATGACAAGTGGATTGAGTCCTGTATCGGACCATCGGTGTGACAACAAGAAAAATAGATCTGATCTAATCTTAAGTCTATTTTAGATCAACGTAGAATTTTTTTTGCATTGTAGTGCAAGACTTGAGTAACGTTACACACCACGTAAACAAAATTTAACCCTGATCTTATGATTACCAAGGTTGTCAAAACCTAATCGGACCGCCCGGTCCGACCGGTTTAACCGGTTGGCACTCCAGTCCGGTTTGAGGTGTGTAACCGCCAGTGTCAAAAACCGGTCAAAAATCGTTCAAATCGTTTTAAAACCGGTAAAATCGGTCAACCGGTGGCAGTTCGCACGGCCAAATGGTTTCTTGAATCTGACTACAATATCCTAAGTTCTATCTTAAATATACAACTGCATTGCATTCAACTTCCGATGTGGGACAAGGATATATTCCTTGTGTTTGGGAGGAAAGCTGGTGAGCCAGATTTGAGGAAAAAAACTAAAAAACTTGTGGAGAATTGTTTTGTTATGTTTTGCCCAATTCATTTGTCATTCCTCAACAAAATTATGTAATATATTATATGATTTTACCTAAATTATTAGACTTGGGAATATTACATGAAGATGGTCTTGAGTTTCTATTTAATTTTAAATAATTGTTTGGTGTTTTTAAATGTGCAATGTTTATAATAATCTAAAATGATTATATACAATATTCATATAAGTTTCGCAATATAGTATCTTTTGAGTTTTGATTGTCTTCAAAATTATTTTATAGTCTCATATAAATTTAAAAATATACTTTATTTTTTTAACTAAAAATAAAAAATTTTAAAACGTGATTTAAAATAAACAAAATTATTGAGTTATTATTTAAAAAATTATTGTCTTCAAAATTATTTATAGACATTAATCAACATTGTTAGTTGTATTTATTATTAAGTTATTATTTAGAGAAATGTCATACATTATAAAATTAATAATAAATTTATAAAATAAATAAAAAATTATATATTAATTAAAGCGATTCGACCGGTTCGACCACTGGTCCGATCAGTGAACTATTGAACCAGTAGCTTCACCGGTTCGATGACCGGTCCGGTTTTGACAACCTTGATGATTACAAATTTTCTTATAATACTTCGGCTCTGAGCACGGTTGATAACTAGTTAAATAGTATGAGATAATGTTTAATAAATATTTTTATACAATCAATCAATTAACTCAAATAATCTATTATTATATAAAGAGGCAACCCAATAAATCCTAAATAGTAGCTAAAAAATAATTAAGATTCCCGCCTAAAAATTTACTAAACATAGTAACTTTTTTTTTTTTTTGAAAATTTTTGTAAATCCCGCCAAAGCATAATTTGAAATTTTCGGTCAAAAATTTAAATTCAAATGCTTAAGGAAAGGATGGACTGTAGATTTTTTTTGGTATATTCAATCTTTATTTTAAGTTCCATATAATCTCTTCATTGTAACCCAAGTGTAATGTAACTCAAGTTCCATATATATATAGGGGGCGGATCAAATGCGCCCAGCTCTTAAAATGCGCCCAACTTTTAAAATGCGGACAGCTCTTAGCAACTATAGACAACTAACCTAGCAACTACATAGAACTAACCTAACAACTACAAAGCTGAACACTGATGGCTCCTTCGATCGCCACACTGGACTTGCCGGAGGAGGAGGCTTGATTCGGGACCATAGCGGCGCCCTAATCACCGCCTTCCACGCGTCCATTCAGGCCTCCTCGAGCTACGATGCAGAGATTCAGGCACTACAGATTGGCCTTCAGATTGCTGTCCACCTCTCTAGTCATATATGGATCGAGCTGGATGCTGCGGCTGTCGCTACCCTCCTGACTTCGGGCCATCAGGGCTCGTGGCAGATTCAGCACCCGCTTCTGCGCATTAGAGATCTACTTCAGTCAGTCCATCACAGGATCACGCACATTTTCCGTGAGGGGAACAGACCGGCTGATTACCTGGCCAGCCTTGGCGCCACCATACCAGGCACACATACATTCCAGACCGACACTGCTCCATTCCGTCTTCGCACTCTTGTACGGATGGACCAGCTTGGATATCCAGCGTTCCGCTTTCACTAGTTTAGGATTTCTATTTTCATTAGTATAGACATTTATCTCGGGCATCTGTTAGCCCGAAGATCGACTTTATATTGTAGTTTTTGTTTCTTTTTCGTTTTTCGGTTTTTCTTTCTTGTTTTCCTTTTGTTTTTGGTTTTGATTGTCAGACTATGTAGACCTTTGTATCTGGTTCGTTGACATTTGAGCTCCCGTTTTTGGGGCCCTGATCTATGCACAGGTTGGGGAGCCAGCCCAATCCCCCGTCCTTCCGGGGCGTTGTTTGTTTAAAAAAAAAAAAAAAAAAAAAAAAAACCTAACAACTACAAAGAACTAACCTAGCTACTACTAACCTAGCAACTAGAGAGAACTAACCTAGCAACTACTAACTTAGCAACTACAGAGAACTAACTTAGCAACTATAAAGAACTAACCTAGAAACTATAGAGAACTAACCTAGCAACTACATACAACTAACCTAGCAACTACAGAGAACTAACCTAGCAACTATATAGAACTAACTTAGCAATTAATAATCTATAGTAACTACAGAGATGAGAGAACTAACCTAGCAACTACAGAGAACTAGTCTAACAACTACATAGAACTAACCTACCAACTACAGAGAACTAACCTAGTTGGAAGGTTAGTCGTCAACGGTCAACGCCGGAGTCAACAGCACAAAATAATCAAAATAATATTTAAATAATTAAAATAATAAAAAGAAAAGAGTAAATCTTGGCCACACATGATGTACCAAATCTTGTGGTTAAAAATGAGTCTCACGTCCTCACTTTAAATAAGTGGATGCATTGGAACCAATCCCTATATATATATATATATATATATATATATATATAAGAATATTCTTTCTATAAGTGTTATAAATAATAATAATGACATTATATGACAATAAACTTTTAAAATAAAATAATATCTTGAGTATTATGATGAACAAAAATAAGTAAAATTATTATTATTATTTTTTATCAGAAAATAAATACATGTGTTAAAATATTATTTTTATTAATTTAAACAGTTTAGCGGACTAATATAACGTTAAAATAAAAAAAATTAAGGTACAAAACCTTCCGTGCATCGGGATGCTTAGCATGATTGGATATAAATCCAACAAAAAAAAAATCCAATCATTTTAACTCAATCATTTATTTTAACTCAACTTTAACTCAACCCCACTATCATCAATATTATCAATATAATTAAATAATATCAATCAATCATTCTTACACACAATATCAATCTTAATTCACTATTTATCAACTCACATAATTTCAACTAACCATCACATCATATCTTGTCTCTCCTACTTTTACATTAATTTAATTTTAATTATTTTATTTAATTATTATTTAAATATATCCACGAACAACTAATCATACCAACTTTTTCAAATTTAACCAACCCAAACAAAAAATCCAATCAAAACAAAAACTTTTTATATCCATTCATGTTCACTAGTTTAATCATATTGTGGTATCAGCTAATGTAATTCTATTTCAGAGTTAAAGGAAGGAAATCCGACCGTCAGTGTAATCTCTGACGCAAAATCTAGCCGTTCGTTAAGACGAATAAGAGCACCACCCCAACCTCCCTTTTCTCACTTGATTCATTCACTACTTTCGGCGGGATCCAAGTCCTAGCTCTGCTGCGGAGGTTTGCTAGTAGAAGGTTCATTTCTTCGAGTTAACTTGATTGGTTAAGGCTATAACAATGATTTCCTCATTGAAACTTTAGTCCTAGTTCTAGATCATCGAACTTTGATTGTTCCTGGAAATGTATTTCACCTATTGCCTACTTGAAATGCTCGGTGGGGTTTCAAGCTTGTCAAATATCGAATCCCCTATCGTTTTAGCATATTATTGCTGCATTTCGAAGATTTTTGTTGTTTTGCCCTGCTTGTTTTAGGGTTTTAAATAGGATGAACATGTTGTGATTCAATGTTTCTAGGGTTTACTGGAAGAAAGGCTTTTTTTATCCTATTCTTTTAATACTATTGCCGGAAGGCATGGTTGCTGTTTGGCGTCATATTGCTGTTAAATTTGATAGGGGATGAACTTAATTTATATACATTGTTGTTGGTGGTGTTAGAGTTTTCAAAATATATGGAGGGGGCCTTTCAAAAATCGTTTGGCTGAGTAGAATGCTAGGGTTCATTAAAATTATAAATTATAATTCCATTTTTAACAGTTCCAGAGTGGAGCTTGTCTGTATTTAGTTTAGGATGTCTGAGTTGTAATTATTTATTCCTTCGGATTAGATATGCATTGATTATTTGTGGCGTTGTTTTCTTTTGTTTAGCCCCCAGAGAATCATTTGAGTGGGGCGTGTGTTTTTCCACAATCATTTTCAACATTTGCTCCAATGGCGGTATGTTAAAAGACTTACTGCACACTTCTGCCAAGTTTAATTCTTGAATTGCAAAACTCCAGTTTTTCTGAATGATGATGTCTTTGAGTTTTTAGGTTGAGAAACTTTTTAAAGATGAGGCTACTGAAGAAAAGGGTGAGCGTGCCAGAATGGTTAGTCCTATCTCTCTATGATGTGACTTTTTGGGTAACTTTTGTGTTTACATGATACCCTTAAAGAAACCCTGGTGAAGCACGCTTGATACATAATATTTTATCTATTTGAGGCAGCTGCTAACTTTTATTTAGTAGCAGTCGATTAAAATTCCGCCCGATGAGGGCCGCAATTTTTACTGGGTCACCTTAGATGTAAGATTCTGTTGATGGACTTGCATCCATGCTGACAACTAGGT
Organism: Striga asiatica; assembly: GCA_008636005.1. NCBI lineage: Eukaryota > Viridiplantae > Streptophyta > Magnoliopsida > Lamiales > Orobanchaceae > Striga > Striga asiatica. The sequence continues at coordinate 150,059 of BKCP01005794.1, read as the reverse complement.
TCTTCCTCTTTTTCTGTTAGGCCTCCTTTATTGGAGCAATGGCAATTGCTGACCTGGTTAAGACGACATTGGGCCCTAAGGGAATGGTAATGGACGCATGTCATCTTTGTTTATTTAAAACTCATTGAGAAAATTTGTTTTTGACCATTCGTTTTACATATTGTATTGCCTTCTTTTTGTAGGATAAAATCTTGCAATCTACCGGAAGAGGACACAGTGTTACAGTTACAAATGATGGAGCAACCATATTAAAGTCGCTGCACATTGACAATGCTGCTGCTAAAGTCCTTGTTGGTATCCTTTGTTCCAAGTCATATATTGTGGTGTGGGTTTAATTGTTTATAGAGTTTCTCCTCATGTTCGTTTTTAGGCATTATTATATGATTGGTATTGTGGATGCTAAAGTACCATTTCTCTTGATGAAAATTCATGAGGATGAGAAAGTACTAGAAGATTCCTCAAATTTTTAAGCTTTTGGCTAGCCTTGATTTCATTTTCAGACATCTCCAAAGTTCAAGATGATGAAGTTGGTGATGGAACAACTTCAGTGGTTGTCTTAGCTGGGGAGCTTTTGAGGGAGGCAGAGAAGCTAGTGAATGCAAAAATTCATCCAATGACTATAATTGCAGGTTAGTCCTTTCTCTAAATTCTCCAGTGCTCCAATATTTTACTCGGTAACATTTTATGTGCAACACTACATACTAGCCAGTTTCATAGTCGTGATCCATTACATGCTTAGTCCAGTACAAATATAATCTGTCTTTCTAAAACTGTTTTTGTATCTTAGACATTTGTCAGTTATATACTAATTTTGGTGATAAATTTTCCTGATAGCTTATCATTTGGACATTTTACCAGGTTACCGCATGGCAGTTGAATGTGCAAGGAATGCGTTGCTGGAGAAGGTGGTGGATAATAAACCAGATGAAGGTTTGCTTTGACTTATTCTGTTGAGATGTAGGATAGTAAACAGGATGAAGGTTTGCTTTGACTTATTCTGTTGTGATGTAGCATTTCGTCTGTAAGGTTCAAACTCTGTTCCTTAAGAAGCTTTTTTCGTATCTACTATAGAGGAAAATAATCTGTGCGTGGTCATTTTTATGCCTTCTTGTAACTAATTATACAAACAGATTTCAAGGATTCTGGACTAAAGCCTAGATGTAGTTGCTAATGTATATTGTCTGCGGGTCTGTGGAAAGGGTCAAAAGATTCAATGGGATGGGAGTGTAGTTTTATTGAATCGGACATCTTTACAGATCTTGTATATCTTTTGTTTCCAGAGAAATTCAAAGCAGACTTGATGAAAATTGCAATGACTACCTTGAGCTCAAAAATTCTCTCTCAGGACAAAGAACATTTTGCAAAACTAGCTGTTGATGCAGTCATGAGATTAAAGGTATGAGTATTTTGAATTCGTACCTTGTTAACTCCAGGCTTCAAAAGGTCCCATGTGACATTTCTTACAATCTCTATATGAGTTATACATTTGTATTTTGTTTTGGAAATGTATTATCACTTGACATTGGCTGGGTTGATATTCGCTTTAATATGACATTGAGTTGGAAGATAACCGTTGTCAGGTTTCTGCCCATTATCTTTGTTAATGGGTATTAGTTTATAATTTTAATTGATATGACTACTTTTTATATATTGTGTTGAAAGTTAGCTGATTTCTGGTTGATTTAATTTGTTATTTTGAAAATGACAGGGAAGTACAAATTTGGAATCCATTCAAATCATTAAGAAGCCTGGCGGTTCACTGAAAGATTCATTTTTGGACGAGGGGTATGGCAGCTGAATTGTTTGCTTTACTTGGCTTTCTCCACTTCTAAAAGATATTAGTTCTCCCCTTTTCAAAATTAGAAATAGTAATTCTCGTAGATGTTTTAATTGTTATTGAGTCTCCTGGTTTTTAATTGATGTTTATTGTTAAATGTCATGACATTAGCTGCTGCATTGGGAAATTTTAACTTTCAAATTATATAAAATTTTCTTTTTCCCCTTAACATGACCGAGGATGGACTTATATATTAAGATGCAATGTAATTTCTTGCACTTCTCTGCTGTTGGAGAAACAAATGCCTAATTCACCTAATTACCTATTTCAATATATCCGTCTCCTTCTGTTCCTATTCTAACTTCCCTTAGTGAAGAAAATATGGCACAAAAGGTGGAGTTTTTGGTAATTCCCATTGAAATGTAACTTTATGATTTGCATTGGACCATAAATTCAGTAACTTTTCACCTTCATGCCATTCAGTTTAGCACGTGAAAAGGATATAGGCATAGCCAGTTCACATAAATCTCCAGACCTGACTTGTTCATCTGTTTTCATATCTAGTTATACCAGCTGCCCATTTTTTATTAATGATGATTTTGATCCATTACCTGCTTCCGTCAATATATCATTGGTTTAATTTGACTTAGATTTACATCTCTGGATCAGTTTCATTTTGGACAAAAAAATGGGTGTTGGACAACCAAAACGAATCGAAAACGCCAAGATTTTGGTGGCGAATACTGCCATGGACACGGACAAAGTGAAAATTTACGGGGCGCGTGTTCGGGTCGATTCCATGGCCAAGGTCGCTGAGATTGAAGTAGCCGAGAAGGAGAAGATGAGAGAGAAGGTGCAGAAGATCATCAATCACGGCATAAACTGCTTTGTCAACCGACAGCTGATTTACAATTTCCCTGAAGAGCTGTTTGCCGATGCTGGTGTGCTCGCAATCGAGCACGCAGATTTCGACGGAATCGAGCGGCTGGCTCTCGTCACTGGGGGCGAGATAGCATCTACTTTCGACAATCCCGAGTCTGTTAAGCTCGGGCACTGCAAACTCATTGAGGAAATCATGATTGGCGAGGACAAGTTGATCCACTTCTCTGGAGTAGAAATGGGTCAGGCATGCACTATTGTTCTGAGAGGCGCAAGGTTTACTTTAAACCATTTATTTTAGCGATTTCATCAACTTTTCTTTTTCTTTTTTTTTTTTTCCTTATTTTTATTTTTTTTTGGTTGGCTTCAGCCCTCACATGCTGGACGAAGCCGAGAGATCTCTTCACGATGCGCTGTGTGTGCTGTCACAGACAGTGAATGACAGCAGGGTCTTGTTCGGTGGGGGGTGGCCGGAGATGGTGATGGCGAAGGCAGTGGATGAGCTGGCGAGGATGACTCCAGGGAAAAAATCCCACGCAATCGAGGCATTTTCTCGTGCGCTTGTGGCCATCCCGACAACCATTGCCGACAATGCTGGTCTGGACAGTGCCGAATTAGTCGCTCAGCTTCGGGCAGAGCACCACAATGAGGGTAGCACTGCTGGAATTGATGTCATCTCCGGAAATGTAAGTTCTCTTTGACTGTATAGACTTGCAAAGGGCAAGTGGGCAATCCGTCTTGTTTTAAATGTTAAGGTTTGTTGAGCTTCAGACTGTACCTGAGGTCCAGTGTAATTATGAGAGCACGCATCCAGAAGGAAATAAATAAGGAAAAGAAAGCATGGTGATGTTCAGAATCATAGATGAGGATTAGTACCTTTACAAACTTTCATTGGAGAGTTTCATTTTATCTGACAAATACAAATACCTCCCTGTTGAGGATGCAGTTCAGAGACTAAACAAGCGTAATAGGCGTATTTTAATTATAATTCTCAAGTATAGTTCTGCATAGTTTTGTATTCGGTGATAAGACTTAATGCCAGAGTACCATGTAACTAAGCTTGTAGCAACTTTAAAAGAAACTGGAAACTAATAAAACAACAAGTTACATGAATGGACATATCCAACGTCATGGATAGATGGAAATCAGAAATTCACCCTCCAACCTCTCATATTTTATCAAAGAATCAGAGATATCATTATGATTTGCTGGACTTCAGGAACTTGTTTGCAAATAGATTTGCCTGTTTCCTATTTCATTGATAATGACTGATTTGCGTCTCAAGTAAAAGATGTAATTGGGGCCATTACATGACGCTTAAACTGTTGGTTTGGGGCAATTTGTTTCTTGCTGCAGGTTGGAGATATGGCAGAGCTCGGGATATCAGAGGCTTTCAAGGTGAAGCAGGCTGTATTGCTGTCAGCAACCGAAGCTGCTGAGATGATCTTAAGGGTAGACGAGATAATCACTTGTGCCCCACGAAGGAGGGAAGATCATATGTGAAAAAAAAAAAAAAAAAATGCACTTCAGAGATGATCTGATTTTTAATCCTTTTGTGTGAACTTTTCAAGAAAATACCAGTTTGTGTTGGGACGTCAGCAGTAATGTAAGGAAGGTAGACGAGATCTGTTTGATTATTTTCTGTAGACCAGAATTATATTTGGCATTGCAGGTGCGCTTGGTTTTTGCACGTAATTTTGAGGCGAGAACTAGGACAATATAGATTGTATGCTTCGTGTTTTGGAAATTTCAATTCTATCTTTTCTGTTTTAGAGGAACCTTTATTTTTAACAATTGACGGCAGCTAGTACTAGGGAATGTTGCAAAAACTACTCCGTTAATTTTACTCTCCTGCCCTTGTCTCTCTCCCCCAAAAAGAAAAACTTGAAATTTTAAGGGGTGTATAGTTAGTGAATTATCGGTAATTTCAATGGTGTATTTGTTCGGNAGGATTTAAAAAAAAAAAAAAAAAAAATATAATTTTTAAAATTTTGGTACATTTAAGTTAGACGTTTTAAGACTTTTGAAAGTTTCAACATATTCATTTGAGATTTTGAAGTCTTTACAAAATTTTTGGATATTAACTTATTTGAAACTAGGATTTGTTAAAACTTAAAACTTTTTAAGCTTGTTTGAATTTTAAAAGAAAAATGATATACAAAATCTCATTTCATTTAAGATTTCACAATATTCATCTTAAATATGAAAATCTTAAAAATTTTGAAATTTAAAAAAGTATCAAAATATGAGTCAAATTTTAACTCAAACATAGTCCATTTAGTAAACTCTGGATCTAAAAAGCTGAATTAATCATATATTATGCATAATATCTTAAACTCACATTAAAACGTCAAACACGACTGATAATAAAATAAATTAAAAATCATAATATAAATAAATTAAAAAAATATCAGTGACATATATAAACAATTTATTATGCGTCTTATCAATTATTAAAGTGTAAAAGATTATTAATTAACGAAATTTGAACATAAATAAGAAAAATGAAATAAACTTAAATTTCTATGGGAACCAAATACACAAATAAACGCACACTACAACAAAAATTGTCATATTTCAACAGAAATTCCAACGGTAATATATTTGAATGAAAATTTCAACAGATACACCGTGGTATACAACATTAATTTCAATGGAAATATACCGTTGGAATGAGTTTTCTATAGGAATTTTAGATGGAATTTGATGATTCTAACGACCATTTTTCGAACGATTATTACCGTAGAATTTTTCTGTTGGAATATGCAATTTCCATTGAAAGTTGTATTTCACCCATATTTTAACTGTTTGAATCGTTAAAATTCAAAGGAAGTTCCAAAGAAAAATCCAATTCAAATGGAATAGTTTTGTTGAAATTTCCGTTGGATCCATTTAAAAATTTAAACGGAAACAATAGCATTATAATATCTATTGGAATTGCCATTGAAATTCCACTGAAATATATTTTTGTTGGAAGTTCATCATTTTCTTGTAGCGATAAAATCAAAGTAAAAAGTTAAAGATGATTTTTCATCCATTTTTAATTTAATTTTTATTTGAATGTTTTTTTTTATTATTATTATTATGGTCTTGTCGTGGCATGTTAGTAAGTGTACAATGATGTTAAAATTTAAAGGTCTAAATTGATAATTTTCATTCCATTAATAGTTACTCATCTTTTAAGTCATCGCCCTTATGTATAATTCTTGAATGTGTTGAGCCTTTTGGCAGACTCGTATGTTTCGTAAACTTATTTGCATAAATGTGTGTTTCGTATTGATATATGTTCAGATTTAATTTTGACTATTAGGCTTGAAAATTACCATAAACTATTAGCTTTCATATTTTTCTTTAGTTATCTTATACAACTTTTATCTTTTTTTTTTTATATTTAATTTATATATTAATTATTATAAATATATATTTTTTATTTTTAAAAGTTTATAACTTTTTATTTATATTTTATTTTTAATATATAATATATTAAAATAATCATATTTTAAGGATCTGCGATTTCACATCCATATTGCATATATAAAATAAAAATAATTTCATCTATAAAGAATATAATAATTATATATAATAAAATACCCCCTATCTATCAATTCAGAACGTGCTGAGCCTAAGTGGCAGGCTCGCATGCTTCAGGATCCTATGTGGCAAATTTATATGCTTCGTTGTTAGGTTTGGATAGATTTTAATTTAATTCCAATCCAAAAATAATTAGGTCCGGATTACCATAAATATGTTGATTATTTATGGTCATGTTACATATAGTAATTGCATTTTAATATCATTTATTATTACAATCATTGAATGGTAAATGTATTTTAAAAGTCAATAACTTTTGTATTTTTATCAGTTTTATATATATAATATATCAATTAATCATCTTTTGATGAGTTTCGATTTAACATCCATATTGTATGTATAAAACAGATAAATTATATTTATTGTTATAACAATAATAAAATTGTTTTTTAATATTAATTAGACAAATAAAATTATTTATCAAATAATATATTTATATTTTAAGTAGTTATATGATATAAGTTACAAAAATTATTATAATATAACATATGTAAGTCACAAGTAACAAGTGACATTCTAAAATATATAATAATAAATATGTTTTGTAAAAAAGTAAATAAAATTTAAATAGTTTTTCTCATTAATTGTAAAATTTTAGAATAATTTTTTAATAAGCACCCGTGTAATACACGGGTGTTATACTAGTAATTTTATATTTCATAAAGTTAAAAAAGAAAGTATTTCTGTGTAAATTAATATTCTAAATTCTTAAATTTTATGAATTTAAAATAGTTGAATATTAATAAACGAAAACACCGACTCTATAAATATAAAATATAATAATAATACAATAAAATTTATTTTGTTTTAAAAATATTCGAATAAAATATATGTAGTTGTAAATAATATCAAGTTTATACATTTATAAAATATACTTAAAAGTATCTTTTTTTTAACAAATTCAATGTACAAATACTGACACCATTTGAAATAATTATCACTTTGTTGGTTATTTATTATAACTATAATTTCATTATACATAATTTCACAATAAAAAGATATAATTTATTTTTATTTTTTTATTTTAAAAATATTAATATATTTTAAGTACTCGTGTAGTACAGATGTATCGTACTAGTAAATCAATAGAAACTATCTTAAAATGATAATATTATATTTTTTTAGATTCTAAATCCATAGAATTTATTTTTCATATCCTAAGGGTGCGTTTGGTTGAAAGGATTAGGCTTGATATCATGCCATTTGTTTATATATCAAGTTATTTATTTTGTTTGGTTGCTTTTTTTATAGCCCGTTAAACCCGCAAAAGCCCGGTTGCATATCCCTTTTTCTGTTATTCCGTATCCGAGCATTGAAGTGGGATGAGGTATCATTTATTTCCAAATCAATAAAACACCCAAATTATCCATTTTCATTCTTCATTTTTTGTGCCTTCTTCTCATCGCATCCACCAGTCGCGATCTCCACCCAAAACTTCCTCCATGTCGCCGGCGCCCCCCGTCGAGACCTCCGCCCTCATCGGTGTTAGAGTAGGGTACCCGGCGTTCCAATCTAATTGGACGTATTCTACTTGTAAATACAGTCTATTGGAATTATATTATGAATAAGGCATTTCTTTATCTTAAGAGAAAGCATTTATCTTATAATTGCACTTAAGATAAAATCCCTAGATCACTTATGGTTATAAGGTATGGTTGCGCATAGAGATGGTGATCATGGAACATACCTTGAAAGCCGTGATCTTAAATACAGTTCCAAGTCGATGGATGTTTCGAGATGGGATATCGAATAATTCATAAAAGACTTGCACATAGTTTGTATGCTTGTTGGACAAGAATGTTGCATTCCATCAACATTAGCGTAAGACGTAAGTACATTTATGTGGGTGCTTGTTAGAGAAACGTAAGTACATTTATGTGGGTGCTTGTTAGAGAACAAGTTCACTGAACATGACCGTATGAAAATTCTTAATGAAGAATTTATTCAGTCGAATAAAAATTTTCATGTTACAATAGTACATGACTAATCCTAAGACTTGAGGCACAATGGTAACTTTGTACATATTACATTCTACTTTGATTTATCCTTTTGGTAGCTAGCACTATCGTTTAAAGGGATAAGTTGGGTATTATGTTAATATGTATGGAAGTTTGTTAGTGGCCAATAAAGGATTTGACACTTACGAAGATAAGTGAATTTCCTATGTGTTTCATAGTTATTAATCCAAAGTCCTTGGCCAAGGCAGAGATGAATAGTGATTCATAATCGGGTTAATAAACTTGAAATAGAATCATAGTTATTAAGTCAATTTGGGTTTCGACAAAATCATACCCAAGACTTAATCGGGAAATTAGATGTC